>CATIWQ010100181.1:0-10822 GCA_949673415.1 Euphorbia schlechtendalii | reverse complement strand
TACTCACTGCAATAGTCTTTCGCCAAATAAGGTACGAACTTGTTTACCAAATTTATACACTTCTGTTGAATTTACCTTGAGGACAAGGCAAAAGTTAAGTGTGGGGGTATGATAAGTGTATAATTACACTTATTATCATATTAATTTTATACAATAAATACTGTAATTTTAGTCATTTTTATACTTCATATAAAAGATTTCACGTGGTATGTAGTTGTTTTTTATGCAAATGCAAATACTAGGTAAATCTTGGGAGTCAAATGATCTAAAGTGGAATTCTATGAAAAAAGAGTGAAAAAGGTGCAAAAAGATGCGTGGAACTTGAAGATTTGGCTTAGGATCGAAGCTGTCGAAGATCGGTGAAGTTACAAGAAGAATTCTGAGTAAAACTCAATTCACGGTCACGACAATCATTCACGGTCTCGACTTGTTTACTTCAGAAATAGAAGATTTCCAATCAAAGATTCACAGTCGTGACATGTATATCACGGTCATGACATGGATGGTTTTCTGGTATTATCTTTTTAACTAACAACCGCCAGATAAGCATGATCAACTGCCATCAACTACCAACGAACAAACACCTATCAAGAGTCAACCAATCATGAAAAGGTGCTTATCCATTGTGGATTATATCAAAGCTTCTCAACCAATCACAATGAAGAGATGCAAACTTTCACCAATGGACACAACCCTTCGTTTGGATAGACACAACCTTTCAAACTCTAGAAATAGGGTTCCAATCCTCTTCAATTTCGGGCAGCACCACCAGAGAGGAGAACATTAGATTGCAATTAGAGTGAGATATAGTGTGTGTAGAAAGAGAGTTCGCTACGTTCTTAAGTGTTAGTGAGAAAATGTTTAAGTGATTCGAATCCTTGTTTCGATCACTAGATTTATCTATGTATTCTCGAGCGATTGTTGTATAAGTGTACTTGCAAATCACTTGTCAATAAAAGTTTTCATTGTTCAATATTCATTTGTTCGATATTCGCAAAGAATAGCATCCTAGCGGAGGTTCTGTACGGGCTGAGACCGAATTCAAAGCAGATGCAAGAATTGCGGGAATTGACGACTCCCATTAAAGAGTGGATACGGGTTTATCAACTTTAGCTTTCACTTGCATACCTTACAACTTTGCTTTTCTTTCTTTTTATACTTTTTATTTCGAAGTTTATGATATATCTATGTGTCATAATGCATATTTCGTGCTAAGTCTTTTATGTTAATCAAGTTATATGCATTGGCGTTAATTTTAAGAGTAGTTTCGGGGTTAACAATATCATGTATAATCACTGAATTTGTGACATAACGCTGTTTAGTGAGCCAACATTTTTGGAATGGTAACTTGCTAAATGTGGCTATGTGAGAGCGATCCGTACTAAGCATAGTATTGATGTTGTCCAGGTTTATATAATAGTCTTATCTCGTTTGGGCTAGGATTAGAAAAGTTATTTCATGTGTTGCTTTGCAGCGAATCATTGAACATCTGAGTGTGTTGAACCAGGTTTGTTAGATTAGTCTAGTGCATCATAACATCTTTGTTGAACTTGCATATTTTCTCTGCTATACTTGTTCGTAGTGAAAATCTATGTATTTAGAGTCTCTCATCTATCACATCTATATTTACTCAACTTTTCATTCTAATCTTCCTATCCAAAACAAAAATCTCAAAACTATTTTTATTTTCTTTTACTTTGTCTTTCCTTGTTGATCTTTAGACCTGGTTCCTTCCCTATGGGTTTGATATCTTTTAAAACTACATCGCAACTGTATACTTGCAGTTATCATCAATTTTCTATGTGATAAGGGGTATTACAACACCTGCATTTTTCGTGAACAAGTTTTTGGCATCATTATTGAGGATAAGCGTTACTAAACGAGTATAGCCAAGTCTCACGAACAAGTTTTTGGAACCATAAAGTTATTAAACTTATCAGTGGAAAAGTGGCGAACAATAATGCATGGTCATTTTTTGGGTAACACCCTGGGGAAAATGCCTACGGTTTATTTACATGAGGTTTTCTTTTGGGTTATTGATGTAGAAGGTTCTTGTTGCACTAAAATATACTCCAAGCCTCTCCCCAAATGGGTTCTAACGAGGGAGGTACATGCGATTTGGCAACAAGTGCTCAACTAGCTCAAGAACTATCTTTTCTCAGGGAGGCAGATTAGTATAAGAGAAAGCTTCATGGTAATAGGGTACCATATTCTTATGGGCTAATCCCCTCTATTGTAATGCGTTATTAGGAATATGTCATAATTAAGAGAATACGGAATATTGATCAATAATTTTTGAAAATTATCCAAAATCTAAAACCTTTGAAAAAAAAAAAGTTAAAGAAAAATCCCCAGCAGAGTCGCCACTGTGAGTGGACGACACGGAGCGATGAGTCAAGAGCGAACGAGGAATGAGAGGCGCAATCCACGGGGGTGTTTAAGTTGAAAATAAAAAGTGCCGGGTCGGGGACTCGGAAGGTTTGAAAGAGAAAGCGAAAGCATTTTAGATTGGTTAAACCTGAATTCGCCATCTCTTAGTGTAGAGTCGCCACTTGGATTAGCTCTTCCAAGAATTAGGCCTTAACATCTAGGAGACAGCCCACTAAGACGCATAGATTTGAGTTCAGGATCAGTTGCTTACTTCTTATTGGATCACATTATATTACATCTACAGAAAATCGTATTTCTTAATTGTGCATATTCAAACTTATGTTGTTTTTGAGTTATAATGCATGATTTACATATAGTTAGAAAGTAATAAAACCATACATTAAGCAATAAATAAATGAGGAAAAGTAAATATTAAAATTACAAAACCTCAGGGGATGAAACCGCACGCCTAATCTATTAATTACATTTCCCAAAAAATATAATTAAAATTGTGATACCCCGAAGGAAAAATAAAATCTCAAACATACATCTAAGCATAATCTACCTACATCTACAAAGGTTAGCACAAGGTATAACACATCATTTACACATATGTTCGATTTGATTTTAGTGAAGCCCGTGTGGCTTAATTAAAATATTGACGATTGAAAATTCTTATTTAGAAATAAAAGGATTCATTTTTATTATCACGTTGGTTGCTCATTTTAATTAGTGAAAATGCTCGCATGGCAAAAATGTGAGGGCTATTATCCGGGAATAGATTTTTTATTCCCTTCGTAGGGGTATTCTAACAGATATCTCCATTAAAGAAAAGAAACAGAATATGAAAAAGAATAATTACAACAATATTTACATAATAAAAGAAAGGTGAAATAAACCCTAGTTCCACATGTAAAATGAAATAAAGAAAAATACAAGAAGCACGAAATCAGCAGCAGGATAAAGTAAAACATGAAAAAAGTACGAGATAAAGCAACTCTAGGAACTAAGCGGCTTACCATTACGACCACAGATTCATTAATATTACAATCACAGATTGATAATAAACTGGTTTTGAACTTTAACTAATGAGCCAAACAAAAGGTTTAAACTTTAACTAATGAGCCACATATTCATTAATATTACAATCATAGATGCATAATTAACTGGATTTACAATACAGTTATTGCTAGTAACAAATTTAGGTTTGATTAAACAATGTACATAACAACAACAATTTGGTTATTTCAATTATTTAGCAATCGAGCTCGGAACTAAACTATCAGCATGCATTCGAGTTCCAATACATAAATCATAAACAAATCCTATAGCCCCTAACTGAGAAACAAATCATAAATACTATAGCTCGTGGACTTACAATTTTACTATTTATTGCATCAGATTTCGACTTGTAATTACGGTCTTGTTTTAGTTTATGGGTCCAATAACCATTTCAGACTTCAAAGGTTCTTTCCCGTCTTTTTATGATTTCTAGCAGAAATGAAATTAGATTAATAAATGTGTCTCTAAATCAGAAGTAACAATAATTCTTAGAAGTAACAATACCAATTGGTGGTTAACTTAGACAAGACTTGTTGAGCCCACAGTGTGTGAATTAACATTCTTCCTCCGATTCGCCGACCTATGATGGTGGCACAAGTTATAAATTGAAACCGAAAATTCATAGGGAATATAGATTTTAAGTCATTGAAATGTACCTTGACTTTCGGATTATTCCAATATTTAAGGCAATAGTTGAACTCTTCAATTGTAATGTCGTCAGGCCTATTCTTCATCCTATCCTCATCATTATCATAAGAAGTGAAATGTTCTTCCTTGATGCGGAACTTGTTCACCTTCCAAGCATCACGTATTACTTTCATTACCCATTTTTATGATAGTTCATTGATATAGTACTTCGCCTAAAATAGTTATAAGTTTCAGGGTAATGTATATAACATGTAACTAAAAATAAAACTCTGAAGAACGTATACGAACCTTCACATATCCCTATAGAATTTCCTTATCAGGAACCTTATGATAACTTACATGATTGATGGCGACATAGTCCCTACCTATGGTTCCTAAGAACAAGCTGAATTGTGAAATTAGTTTTTTATCATCAGAAATAGGTTGGAACTTATCATTGACAGTTATTATCTTTCTCTCTTTCCTTGCATGTATGCTATCCATCCTAGTTTTGCTTCTCCCTTTTCTTTTATTACTTTCATCTTCAGCGTCATTTGTTGCTAACAATTTAACATTATCAAAGTTAATTACATGGAATAAACTGCCAGAAACTACATAAAATTATATATTTAATAATTTTAATAACTTTGGGATTCACGTTAGGGCTGATTGGCAACTTCTTTTCCCTTCTTCTACTGCTCCTGTAAAGCTAAATATGCAGACATATTCCTAAGCTTCCTTTGTGGCTATAATGGTTCAGAGACTCTGGATTGGCAGCTGGTTCAATAGACTCTGGAATGATAGACTTCGGAGTCTTAACCATATTAGTCGTTGTTTGGGATGTTGTCTCATGATTCTCCTAGCAAAAATTTATGTTAATGAATCAGCAAAAAAACAACATTGAAGTACTTAACCTTTACAGACTGATTAAAACAAAAAAATTACATTAAGTAATTACTTAACCTTTAACCTGTAAGTAATTAAATTTCAGATATCAACACCAAAATTTTTTTGCCAATAACTTCAATTTCATATATTACAAATTCTGAAATCTTTCATCATTGTGACCTTGTATTTCGAGCTGGGCTGTGGGCTGGGATTTTTTCGGCACCATCCACCTTGCATTTAAACAAATTAAAAAAATCAAACAATGAAGCCAAAGCAGCAAATGATACACAAAAAGATTGATTGTAAAATTTGCCATGGCATACTAAATTGTATAAGTTTCAGTTTCAAATACATATAATTAGAAAACAAAACCTTTGAGGAAGCTTTCTTGACAACATTGTGACCCGTCATTGCAGACTTCCCTTTACGTGCCTAAATCGTAAAATAAGACATGTTGTAAGTAAGACTAAAAAATGATTACAAGTCATTCATGAAGGAAAACTAATGAAGGTAAACTACCATAACAAGTTAATTACCTATTTCTTCTCCACCATAACTGGAGCATTTGAAAAACTTGATTGCGATGGGGTAGTGCACTGACTTATGGCATGCTCCTTATACAGCCTCTCCCTTTCCTACATATAACATATCATGTTATAAAAGTACAAATTATGCAACTTTTAAAAAAATGAACACAAAGGACACACCTTTGCATGATTATCAGATTCTTCACTTTCTTGTCCCTCTTCATTGGCTGGATTGTAATTATCACTGCCTTCATTCTGGGCATCGTCTTCGGCAGTTTTACCTCTAGGAGCACTCAAACCATCAGCCAGCGTTTTCAGTTGAAGAGAAGCAAATTTCTCCTTATTTTCTGCAATTCTCTTTGCTCTTATTTCCTCAATTTCAACTTCTCCAGCTGCTTTCACATCAGCTATGGTTATATACTTCTTACGCTTCATTTCAGTAACTTTCCTCAATTCAATATTTTCTGCATCATCACTTGTACTTAGCTTTTTTTACTACAACCAACTGACTAAAATATGCACAAAATTGAAGGATTTCAATGAAAAAAATGGCTAACCTGATCTGAAATTTTGTGTTCGTATCTTAAATGTTTTTTGCTAAATAAGATATATAGAACTGAACATGATAGATAGAAATTAGAGCTTAATTAAAGCTTACTGTTCTGTATATATAAGAAACCACAACATCATAATTATGTAAATCTTAAAAGAAACAAGTTATGTTAGTAACCTAAGTTTTCAACTAAAGACCTCAATAGAACATGAATTCAGATTTAATGGTTATGTTCAAGAACACAAAATTAATATTACACAAAATCAATTGTACAAACAATAGAAGATCAATGGCTTTCTAGAAACAAACAGATTAATGACTCTATTATCGACCGCTTTTAAACCATCTGCTACTAGCCTTATGGTTTAAAGAAGAGTTGTTCTCTTTCATAAACTCTATCTTGGAGAGAGGATAAACTCTATCATTTACCTCCAAGTAAAGGGTTAAGGATAAGACCAAAAGAAGAAAAAGTACAATCAAAGAAGAAGACTAAACAGAAATGGATTCGGCCACATGGGTATAAATATAGGTCGAATCCCACAAAAAGAGGAGTTTAAAGTTGGAATTTAGTTTAAGTTTTCTTAGTTTAGTCTAGTAGCAATTCAAAATCCAAATTAGTTTAGAACTACAATTATTTTCTTTCCTTAGTTTTCGAACATTCTAGATTTAATTTACTTTCGATTTGATTTATTTTACTAAAAAGTTTATTTCAGTCTTGCATTTGGTTTTTACAAGTTCTTTTATTTATTCGTAATTTTACATTCAGTCTCTTTATTCTTTTTACTGTCACTAAATTCGGTCATGTCTAGCTAAATTCTCAATGGTTTGACCAAGTAAGGGTCAAAACCATTTCTGATTAATGTGAAGACTTAAATATGAACACAACAATCCGCAATGTGATTTATTTGTTGATTTTGAAACTTATTATCATTGGATCCTAGGTCTCTTTGTGGTCTGAGCAGCCACAAGGTTAAGTCTTTGTGATTTATTGTTATTTCTATCTTTTGTATCCGTAATTGTGCCTAAGGAAGAGTGAGTGACACTAATCTCTATGTCACCACCGAGATTGGAGATATAACAATCTAAAGCCTGCTCGGAGTTCTACTCTCGGTCAGTTAAGGTTTGGGTTTTTCTAGTATTTATTGCTATTTTTCGATGAGCTCTTTGTGCGACATCAAGATTCACGGTAAGTAAGAAGGAGATTGAGGCGTGAAGCACTACCCCCATGCGAAGTAAGGAAGTGTTGCTAGCATTGTATGGTGTGGGGCGTTAGTAATGAAGTCCCTATGCAATTTTTCCAGTAATCATTATGATGCATGGTTTTCCTAATTGGTTAAGTCAATCTTTTTACAATTATTTTATATTCTCTTTTACTTACAGTTTTCAACCCTAACAATTTTAAGAAATGAATCCGGTCTTTTTAGTCATTCTCTTTCAGAATTACTTGGTTAGTATTGTCCTTGAGGATCGACCCTTATTTACTATTTACTACTTACTATAAGTTATTTTTCTATGTAGGGATTTTTTTGGTGGTCTTGACACTAATCACTACCAGATTCTCCAATTGATGTCTTGAAATTTCTTAATGTCCCGAAGGGGTATGGGTTGGATAAGGATGATGGATTCATTAGGTTAACCATCATTGCACTTGTCAGGACCCTATATTTTGACATCATAGGGCCGCCACATGTCTCCATGGTCCACGTGTGCCCTAAAAAACTTGACCATCTCTTTCCTTTCTTTTGAACCTTTGAATGGATTTAAGCTTGGATTACCCTAATTCCGTGTGGAATTGAGTCATGAATAGGTAGTTTATGTGTGTTTAAGGATTTAAATAAATTTAGGGACCCAAAATTAAGAACTCTTGGGTGAAATTTAACAAGAATTAGACTGGGTTTTTGGAAATGGTTAGCACTGCCATCTAAGATCGTAACCAAAATCACTTATATTAGTAATGATATCATTTATATCGGTAATGATGTTATGCTTGGAGATATCCTAAGCCTTTTATGCTCATATTGATTTTTGAATTTGTGATTGTTTTGAAGCCCACTTCTTTATGAACACGTCAGGGTTTGCCACCATCCATAGTTGATGGAGACATGTTAAAAAGAGATTCTACTTCTGGGATTCCATGAACTATACGGGCTTTAAGGAGATCGCTCAACTTTTTTCGAAGAACATGACACACACCTATCTCATCGAGCTATGACTGCTATAGTGGAGCAATGGTGCAACGTCTCTCATACATTCCATCTTCCCACGGGGGAATTAACCATTACTCCATCAGATGGGGTGGCGATGATCAGACTGAGATAAACCAAGAGGGTTATCCATTTTGACAAATATATAGACTGTTTTCATACCAAACATTCTATGGTTGATATGATTGAGTTTCTTTTAGGTGCGAGGCTTGATATGGGGAGGCTAGGATATAACAATTATCATACCTATTAGACTAATATGGTGGATGTTCCCGAGATGATAAGGAGGAACCAATAGGTGAGGTCATTCATTATTACCATGTTGATGACATTTTTCTATCTTATTACATTGAGCAAGATCCGTTATGGCTTAATTACAAAACTGGAGGATGTGAAGAAGATAAACTGACCTTGAGTTATACTAGCTCAAATGTATTATGGACTTGACCTTACCATGAGAGCCAAGAGAAGGCTCTCAAGTTGATTCACATTCTTCTACAAGCATGTCCATCCCTTATTTGGGTGGAATTTTGCTTATGAATTATAGGCGCCTAACTTCATCCTCATTTGTGTAGGTTTAGTCTTTTAAGTATGGATTGTTACCTCTCCCCTACTTCAAAGGGAGTGCACTTGATTGCCAGCACTACCTATTGCGTTAGTGCAAGCCTTTGGATTAGTTGTGCAAGTGCGTTACTAGAAACCATAAGTGTTTGAGGAGGCTGACCATTGAACATGTACCTTTCTTTTCCTTAAAACAAAGTAACATACATTGTTATATAAACATATGTGTTAAGATATCATATTCTGAACCATCATTTAATTTGGCAAGCATACAGGATCCGTGGGATGAGTTTTCTAACCAAAATGAGGTTGCAAAGATGAGGAGGCATGTGACGATCACTTGGTCTTGGAGAGTCTACTATCTTATGATTTAAACCTAGAGGAACACATTAGGAGTGGTACCTATCTTAAGAGTCCGCTGTCTCCCTTGCTGCTAAAACAAAGCTCTCCTTTTGTAGTTGAGATCCTTTAAATCCAAATCTCCATGCTAAAATATCTAACTTTTTGAATTTTGGCTTTTTCTAATACTTCCTTCTTGCTTTTTGGTCCAATCTCCCAAAATGTGGATCTCATTAGTCCTATGTAAAGTTTTGGGGTGATTTTGCAATGGTTTAAACCAAGCATGTGGTTAAGCATGGGCTTCTTTGGCCGAAAATTGCAAAAGTGCAAACTTGACTTTTGTTGTCATGTCAATTTCTTTAACGACATTGCTAGTGTTGTTAACGATATTAGGTTTCTGGGCAAGTTTTTGTGCCTAGTTTTGGCCGAAAAGGTTTACAAGGTTTAAAGTCAACATGTAGAGCTTCTTCCAGACAAATTTATGAGCCTGTAAAAATGATATTCATGAAATGGGAAATAAAATTATACCTTCATCATTAAATACGTGAATGGGGATGACATCTTGTACTCATATTCATCAAGAGAGATAAGAGTCTTAGAAGGGGGAGCACTCCAAGTGACCCGTAGCGGTTGAGTTTTCAAAAACAATCCTATCTAGCTAGGTAACTCATCAGGTGAGGATACAACTAGGGACCCTCCAAAGCTACCACTTCCACCGATTGTGAATGAGGATGAGCTAAAGGTAAACCCCTATTACCCCTTGATGAACTATCTGAAGAGAACATAAACTAAGTACAACATATGGCAGCTCTTGCATTTCTCTGAGGCACATTATCGAGGACTCATGCAGAAGTTTATGGAAATATATGCAATGACCACAACCTTATTCATCAAAATGTATGCAACAATCAAAGAGGGAATTCCTAAATGGTCTGACCTACAGTTTAGGCACAAGAATCATAATAAATCCCTTTTCATCAAGGTAAACATATTTGATCGCTCCATTCCTTATGTTATGGTGGATGATAAATCTGCTCTTAATAGATGCCCATTGAAAGTGTTTGTCGCATCTTGGATGAAATGAAAGCATGTTGAAATAGTCTAACATTGTGATAAGGAAATATGATAATTCAAAACACAAGGTCATAGGAACTTTTACTATAAAAGTTACTGTAAATGGGGGTGAAGTCCAAGGTGAAGTTCACCGTGCGAGACATCTCGGGCTCTTATTCTCTACTCCTAGGCAAGCCTTGGATTCATGCCCTCAGTGTTTTCCCCCAACTCTTCATTAGAAGATAAAGTTGGTTGACAGTGGTAAATCGGATACAATCGAGGAAGATGAAGAATTTATCATGGCTGTCATTGCTTTTAATGAACCGGAGTCTGACAGTTTAAGGATTGCTTTAGTGAAGGAGTATTAGAAGAAGATTCCCATTGGCTACTGCTACTTCTCAACTAGTGTCAAGAAGATCAAGAAATGCTAGGGTGATCATGTGTCAAGAGAAGGTTTGGGCAGGTATCATCAAGACATTCGGGAAGCCACTCTCTCTTGCTCAATATTAGGGTAGGTTTGGGCTTCACTCGTAAGCTTAAGTTGTACAAGCATAAGACGCCTAAATTTTGCAACATAGTCCGTGTACGTGCCGTCGAGGGGGAAGAGGTAGTATCTTGGGGAATTTTATCCCATATAT
>CATIWQ010100172.1:0-19115 GCA_949673415.1 Euphorbia schlechtendalii | reverse complement strand
AGAGAAAAATGAGAGAAAGTGGTATGGAGCATAAAATGCAACCACTAAAAAAAGGGGAGAGTGGTATGGAGCATAAAATGCAACCACTAAGAGTGTTTAGCATCCTAGGTTACCTAAAAATGCCTTGAGATCAATCTTTTCTAGGTGTGCTCCCTTTGTCCTTTATACTTTATACTAAACTTGAGAGAAGGAAATATTCGAGCGAGCGTATAACGCTTATATTAAGACACAATTCGGTTGGCCCTCCATTAAGAGCAAAGGTATGCAACTGGACTATATAAATTACACATTACTAATTTTTGGGAAATATCATATACTTTACTTGAACCTTATGCAACATGGGAATGTGGTACTCACTACAATAATCTTTTTCCAAATGAGGTACGAACTTGAATTACTATTTTATACACTTCTATTGTGTTTACCTTGAAGACAAGGTAAAAGTTAAGTGTGGGGGTGTGATAGGTGTATAGTTACACTTATTATCTTGATATTTTTACTCATAAAACAATGTGGTTTAGAGTCATTTTATACATCATATAAAAGATTTTACGTGGTATGTAGTTGTTTTTTATGCAAGTGTAGAAACTAGGTGAATCTTGGGAGTGAAATGATTAAAGATGGAATTCTATGCAAAAAAAGTGAAAAAGGTGTAAAAAGATGCGTGGAATGCAAGGAATTGGCTTAGTATCGAAGTTTTCAAAGATCAGTAAAGTTGCAAAAAAGAATCATGAAGAAAAGCATAAGTCATGACCATGCCACGATCGTGATTCCTACTCTCGATTGACCAAGTCAAGCTCGCGAATATCTATCATGATCGTGACTTATCATTCTTCACAAGCATTAAGTTACCAACTTACATTCACGATCGTGACATGTATGCTATGCTTGTGAATTGTGATGGATTTGATAAACTCTTCTCAACTTCCAACAGCTAGATAAGAACGATCAATCGCCATCAATCATTAAGTGAAGAGACACCTTTTAGAGACAATGCATCCATGAAAAGGTGCCTTTCCATTGAAGATAAGGATGAAATCATGCATCCAATCACATTGAAGATGATGCAACCCTTCACCAATAGACATGACTCTTCGTTTGGATAAACGCAACCTTTCACACTCTATAAATAGAGGTTCAAATCAACCATTTCATGCAGCATGTTAGATGTGTGGATGGTAGTGGCATATAGACGGCAGCAATAGATAGAGAGTGAAAGTTATATAAATTTAACAAGATTATGTATAATCATTGGAACTGTGATTATAATGCTGTTTAGTGAGCCAACATTTTTGGAGTGGTAACTTGCTAAATATGGCTATATGAGAGCAACTCGTTCTAAGCATAGTATTATTGTTGTCCAGGTTTATATAAGTGTCATAATTCATGTACTCTAGATTTAGAAAAGTCATTTCATGTGTTGCTATATGGTGAATTATAGGATATTTGGACATTTAGAACCGAGTTTGTTGAAGTTATCTAGTGCATAAAACATTATTGATTATTTTGCTTATTTTACTCCACTATACTTGTTCTTAGGGAATATCTATATGCTTTGCATCTAATCTATTTATGCATCTGTCCATTCATCTATCTACCATTCAAAACCTTCATCTTATCTTATTTTCTTTTGTTCCGTAACTCTAGTTGATCCTTAGAATCGAATTCCTTCCCTGTGGTATCGATATCTTTTAAAACTACATCGCAATTGTATACTTGCAATTATCATCATTTTTCTATTTGATAAGCGGTATTGACAACACCTTTTCATTTTTAGAACTTTTATATTATCAGTAGAAAAGTGGAAAACATCAACTCATCTAATTGCTTACTAAACTTGCTATTAGCACAATCTTGATACTCAGCTTTTTCTTGAAGAAAGCGGATATCAAGATAAGGAAGCAACAGTGTCTTCCAAATCTTCACTTCTCCTTGCTAGCTCCTTAATGTTCTTCATCAACTTATTAGTTAATTTCATAACCTCAAAGAGAGCCTTGGCAAACTCATCCATAGATAAGAGAATTTCAAGATGTACCTCAGCTTCAAGAGCTTTTCCCTTATTACGTTCAGCTTCCGAGTTAGTAGTAGATTGATCTCTACTAGAGGTAGATGCTGAGCCTTCACCCCTTCGATCTTCAATGGCCATTAGATAGAGGTTGGCCGAATCAGTTTCTTCCTCATTAAATGATGAGGATTCTTCTGAATCGCTCCAGGTGGTAATAAGTGCCTCATTCTTCTTGGAGAACCTCTTATTGAATATGTCTTTCTTTGCCTTAGGACAGTTAGAGTGGATATGGCCTTTGTCTCCATAGCCAAAGCATTTGATATCTTTGATGTGTTCCTTCTTGGGTCCTTCCTCAGCTCTACACTGGTGCTGAGTTGATTTCATTTTAGTGGGAAACTTCTTCTTGTTGAACTTCCCATCCTTCTTAATGAAGCATTTGAAATGCCTGGTTAGAAGGGCCATTTGCTCATTAGAGCATCAAATGAATTAGCTTTTAGGAAAATTAGTTCGCCCTCTTTATCCTTGCATCGACTCCTCTTGGAGTCATCATAATACTTCCTCAAAGACATCTCATGAGTCAGCAAGGTGTTTATCAGCTCATCATAGTTGTAGGCCTACAGGTAATGAGCTTCCTTGATGGCGCTCTTCTTAGAGTCCCACTCTAGAGTAAGAGTGCACATAATCTTCTTTACGAGCTCCTCTTTAGTGAACTCCTTCCCTAATCTGTTTAGTTCATTAACGATGTTAATGAACTTGGTATTCATGCTTTGAATACCCTCACTGGCACCCATGGAGAACATCTCATACTCAGTCAGCATAAGATTAATCTTTGACTCCTTGACCTTGTTCGTCCCCTCAAAGGTAATCTCTAGCTTCTTCCTGATTTCATGTACTGTCTAGCATCTTGAGACTCTGGTGAACCTAGAAAGATCTAACGCACAGTGTAAGTAGTTAATCGCTGCAGCATTCTCTTTGAGAAGCCTTAGATAAGTGTCATCGTAGTCCTCAGGATCTACGGGGAAGATGCACTCCGTTCCTCAAAACTGTGAGAACTTTAGGGCCAAGCTTGATAGCGAGCCAAGCCTGCATGCTTTGAGCTGAATGAAATTTTTCATGCGATTTTTCTAGAAAGTATAGTGATTACAAAAAAATAGAGGTGGTCTCGTAACAGACATTCCCTCATTAAGGAGAACTGCCTGACCAGTACCGGTTCCATAGTTGTTGTAAGTCATTTATGGATCTTGACTCAAAGATGGTTAGTCTAAAAGCTGAGCAATTGCTCTGATACCACTTGTTGTTCCTTAGATGGCTTGAAAATAACTACATAGGGGGGTGAATATGAATGTTTGTTACTTTTTAAGATATGTAAAATTCTGTTTCACCAAGTTGCGTTTTTATATGCGTGCTGAGTTGCAATATAAAAACTGTATAAACTACTTAGTTTTGCTGGCATAGTTTATCTTCAATCTATTGCTGAGTACTCGACTCAGCTTGGGATTGGTTTTCCAATCAAAATGATAAACAGAGATGAGATGATGTTTAAGCAAGACACATTAAAAGCTAAAAGTGTAAGTTAGAACTTCAACGCTTGAATTTTATCCTAGTTCAGCCCTGAGCCTACCTCTAGTCCTCGGATACCATTTCTAAGCTTTGATCCACTAGAGTTCATTCCTTACTTAGGCAAAGTAGCCTTTACAATGTCTAGACACAGTTTTATAGAAAGTACCTTCCTCTCTAACTAGCGCTCAACTCAGTTTGGATACCCTTCCCAAATTGACACTCAAATTTGAATAAAAAGATTGCAAACTAAATTCAACTTATAAAAACGTTGAATCCTTACAATGTTGAATCTAAGTAATTCTATCTATTACAAAAAGATTTGGAATTGATGTTTGCATATTGCTTGAGTTTGGAAAGTCAAGCTCATGGATAAGAGCGAAGAGGTCCAAGCAACTAAAGCAGATTAATGAGAAGCCATTCAAAGGCAAGTGAGAAGAGGAGATTTTTTTTTCTGATGTGGGGCTTTTTGCTAAATTTTTAATAGCAAAAACATGTGTCCCTAAAAAGACTAAACATAAAACCCAAGCAATTGAGGCATTAGATAAGGAAAGAAACTTGAAGAGAGTAATCACAAAGAGGGTTAAATCCCTCTAAGGTTGGGATTGATTTCATTATACTAGAAGTTACAAATAATGAATCACCATACTTGGCAAGAAACAAGGCTAAGAAATTCATAAAGAGCTTCAAATACCTAAGCTTGAGAGAATATTTAGAGTAGGAGACTCGACCTCCCATGTATGTTATTATCCATAGTGCATGGAGGCCGCCAATGCAATTGATGTAATGCTTTGCAAGCTCTTATCGCCCATTCTACCTAATAGCTTGATGGGATGAAACCCGGGTCCATCACTAACTTCAACAGGATAAAAAAGAGCTTCATCTAACATTTCATGACATATATTCCCCCCAACAAGACCGTCTAGAACCAGAATATGGTGAAACAAAGGCATGAAGAATAACTCTTTGACTATGTGGAACGGTTCCAAAAAATGATGATGGATATAAAAAATTACAATATTTAAGTAGTCATAGATGTTACAATGTCCAATTATTGATGCAAGAAACTAGAAAAGGAGTTGTCTAACAAGTGACCATTTAATATGATATTTCTATTACAAATGGTTAAAAATAGGTTATATGGGAAAAGCACAATAAGAATGCAAAAGGGACAACAAAAAAAAGACAAAGAAGATCATTCGCACAAGCGCGACCATGGTAGGGGTCAGCATAATGGTACACGAGCTAGACTTCCAATGAGAGGTATGCACAACTGCATTCCATTAAATACAAGGAGAAAAGAAGTGTTGATGTAAATATAATGAACAAAAATGATCTATAGTAACCCCCAAACTTTAGAGAGTAGGAAAGTTTAGGATGTATTGTGAAATATCATAAGTCTGAAGGGCATAATACCAAAGAATTCTAGCATTTTCCAAGAGAGTTGAACAAGAAAGCTTCCTAAGGATGCATTATTCACTTCCTCACCAACCACAAAAAATGGGATAACACTAGATGACAAGATGAGCATGCAAGAAACCTTTAGCTTTATCAGAGAAGGAACGTTAACAATCCTTAAAATCATCAATAAGTCATTCATGTTATAACATGAAGATTTCAAGATAGTTTACGAAAAAGGAAACATCGTAAAACTATGAAAACATAAAAATTAGTGCTAACACCTGTGACTTCTTCCCCTACATAAAGAAGCCTTGCCCTCACAATTATGTTGTGGTGATAAAGATGAATGTTGAGAGTACTTAGTACGAAGGGTCCTACTGGACATTAGTAGCTTAGTAAATATATTAATTATAATCCTTTCCATTCTATTTATGGGAACTTATATACTTTAATCATGCATAAAGAGCCTTTGATAGATATTAATGTATGGCTTTAGTCAGCCTCTATGTCTCATTTGGAGATAGCAGACTCATGTGATTGAGAGAATCGGATCAAGTCATAAGCACATGACATTCCGAGTATCGGAGGATCAAAAGCCTTTGCTAGAAAGCCCATTTAATCATCTAGAGTTACTAGGTTCCATATCTTTCTGGAACACTAATCATAAAGGTTCCCAGATGGGAATCCAAATTTAGGTTAACCTCTAGAGGTGTTATACTTTGGGATCCTATGAGGTCACATACTTTGGGCCTTTTGCAAGATTATATAAAGAACTTATAGCCTAGGTCCATGCCTAGAATATAAGGAAAGTCAAAATCATTGGATGAATTATTAATTGGTTGGACCAAATAATAATTAAGGATTTAAAGAGAGTAGGGAAAATTACACGGGGCGTAGAAAGGGAAATATTTTCTATTACGAGTAGGCCCCACTAACATGGGATGTTCCTAGGTGGGGCTTGTGTGGCATCCTCACAAGAAAAATTGCTCTCCAGTCTCTAGCATGTGTTGGTATAAGGCCAACGCATGCTAGTGGGCTGCAGGCCTGCAAGCACCACGAGATAACGCTTATGTGGGCCTATGGTGTAAGCCCATTAGTTGCAGCTCGCAAGCTAGGCTTATGGGATATCCCGTTAGCCTGACTTGTGAGATAATGCAAGCCCATTAGGTTTTACATCCTGTAGGTTTTAAATCCTAGGATAGCTCGGTGGTATCCAAATTGCAAAGGTTCATTTATTGACTTAAGCAAGCATCAAGGAGTTTGAATATTAGATTTAACAAGATAATCTGAGAATTAGTTTTTTGTCAAACGCTAATAGGCTCTGTATATTTAAGAAGGTTAGTGGGAGTGCGATCATTTCCCTTGTATTATATATCGATGACATATTACTGATAGGGAAAGATGCTCCTTTTCTTCAAATAGTAAAGTCATGGTTATAAAAGAAGTTCTTTATGAAAGACCAAAGAGAATCAACTTTTATATTAGCTATAAAGATCTATCATGATAGATTTAGAAGGCTACTAGGTCTTTCTCAAAGTACATACATAGATAAGGTTTTGGCTATATTTAACCTTAAGCAAATTAGAAAGGGTTATCTCCCAATGTCTCACGGGATCAACCTTTCTAAATTTGAGTATCCGAGAACATAAGAGGAGAGACTACGCATGAATGGAATACCCTATTCTTCGATGATAGGATCTATCATGTATGCTATGGTATGCACTCGGCCTGACATCTCACATTTGTTGAGCATCATGAGAAGATTTCAATTTGATACAGGTGAGAAGCATTGGATGGCCATTAAAACTATCCTTAAGTACTTACGAAGGACAAAGGATATGTTTTTGGTTTTTAGAGAAAGTGATCTCTCTGTGAAGGGATACACTAACGCGAGTTTTCAGTTTGATAAGGACGATTACAAGCCCTAGTCAAGTTATGTGTTTATGTTAAACGGAGGGGAAGTTATTTGGAAACGTTTCAAACAAGATATGACTACAGAATCAACCACTAAATCTACTACTTCTAAAGCAGCTAAGCAAGCTGTCTAGCTTAAGGGATTTATTGGTGATACCGGCGTGGTGTCCAGCATTGTAAATCAATTAGTGGTTTATTGCGATAACAATGGGGCTATTACTCATGCAAAGGAACTATGTTCTCATTAGAGAAACTGACATGTAATCAAAAAGTACCATCTCATTCAGGAGATAGTAGCTAGAAAGGATATAATGTTAGAATACATCCCTACGGATTAGAATCTAGTGGATGGCTAACAAAGCCATTGACTCAAATTAAGCATAATCATCATGTTAATGAGTATGGCATGAAGCACATGGGCCATTGGCTCTAGTGAAATTGGGAGATTGTTAGACATGATGTATGCCCTAAAAGCAATTATAGTAATATATCTTTATTAGTTTATAATGTACAAATAGTTTTAGATTATTGTTATCGATAATAAAGAAATTTTATTATTTATCGATGATTATTTATTGTATATCTCACTGGTATTATATATATGCTATTACGTATATGTATTTTTTTCAATGATAAGATAAAGTCCATGACTATTTCATAGCATGAAAGTGTGAGAGCATAGTGGGAGCTATGTGGTGTGAGAACTAAACAAACGTGTTACTTTGAATGTTCTAAATATCCCTAGTTATATTTTCATTGAGACTGGATATCAATGAAGTGGATAGACTAGCATGTGTAGGCTTACTCCTTGAATTTGATCCAAGCATTCGATCTAATGAGCTAAAGGTGTTACCTTGAGTTAACACATGAATGTATATGGGTAAAACATTGGAAACTGCTATAAGACAAATACTTGAAAATAACTATATCCATGTGTTAGTGTCATATCCTATTGCAGTAGTAGTATAAGTATCCAGAGACTTGAGATACTAGTTACCTTGTGTGTGAGTTGCTATTCTTTGGGTCATACTTGTTCATACCCTGGTGATTAGGAAGATACAGGTGATTACGAGTATAGTGATGATAACTTGTTTGTAAGCTGAGTAGTCAAGATGGAATCCATCGCTTATGATATAGTGATATAAGGGGAGTTGTACCTTAAGGCCTCTTATTGAAGTGACACACTCATAAACATCTAAACAGAGTATAAGATTGATAGATTGGGTTTCTAGTCAATCTTGATACATAATGGCGAGTGGTGTTCTTCGTGAACAAGTCTAATTCCAAGATATTTATGGCTATTACATGAGCTAACACTTAATCTAAGCTCAATAAACTAGATGGTACTTAACATGATGGAAGGAGTGTATTGTATTGGTTACTATTGTAGAACCATATCAAGTCACAAGCACGTGATGTTTTGAGTATCGGGGAATCATATGCCTTTGCTAGAAGGCCCATTCAATCTTGTAGAGTTATCATGTTCTATATCGATCTGGAACACTGAGTATAAAAGTTCTCAGATGGGAAGCCAAGTTTAAGTTAACCTCTAGTGGCTCTATACTTTGGTATCCCATGAGGTCACACACTTTAGGCTTTTTGCCCGACTAAGTAAAGAACTTATAGACTAGGTCTATGCCGAGAATTTAAAGAAAGTCAAAATCGTTGGATGATTATTAATTGGTTAGACCAAATAATAATTAAAGGATTTAAAGAGAGTTGGGAAAATTGCATGGGTCGGAGCAAGGAAAATTTTTCTCATTGCGAGTGGGACCTGCGAACATGGGATGTCCGGGGGTAAGCCTACGCGATAGCCTTGTGGGCAAAATTGCTTGCAGACCACTAGCATGCCTTGGCATAAGGCCAACACATGCTTGTGGGTTGTAGGCCTGTAAGTGCTACTCACTAGAGCTTTCGTCGGCCTGCAGTGCAGGCCCACTAGCTGCAGCTTGTAAGCCTGGCTTGCGAAATAAGGCGCGCCAATTAGGGCTTGCCTTGTGGAAGAAGCACCCAGCCCGTGTAGTTCAATCCGTGGAGCCTATGTCTCCACACGGATAACCCACATGTGGGAGGGGGATTTCCCCATCCTACATTGCTAGAAAGGGGAGCATTCAGCTCCCCTTTTCCCTATAAATAGGGCTCCTTCTCCTTCAAATGTACTTCAGCTCAGCCTATCCTTTGGAGTTTTGACATCTTTTCCTCGCAAGCTTTTTACGAGATCCTCCACGAGTTTCTTTGATTTTGTAAGAATTCTATTCATATTTTGGAAAGAGCCTTCATAGTAATATTTGGGGGTTGGTTTACGAGTGGTCTAACAACTTCTTCTTAACTAATGTGTTCTTCCTATACGGGAGGTTTTGGTCGGTTGGGGTTCATGTGGACTAGTCATAGAGACCTTCCTAGTTTGGAGGCTTGAGCTAACAAAGTGCTATACAGTTGTTCTAAGGGAAAGGCACACATCAATTGGTATATCTCTTTGTTGGTCCTAAACGACTTAAAATAACAGCAGAGGGGGGGTGAATACAGTTCTTTGTTTCTTTTTTATGTTTGTAAAAATTCTTTTGCTAAGTTATGTTTTTAGATATGTATTGAGGTTATCATGCTGAGCTGGGTCTAAAAGCTATAAATTGCTCATCTTTGCTGGCACAATATATCTTCAATCGCTGCTGGGTACTTTACTTAGATCGGATTGGTTTTCAAGAAAAATTAATAAAATAGAAAGAGTGATGAATGAGATTAGGAATGATAAAGATAAACAAGTAATGTTAGAACTTTTACAATTGAGATTTATCCTAGTTCAGCCCCTAGCCTACCTCCAATCCCTGGATTCCTTTCCGAGCTTTAATCCATGAGTGATTCATTCCTTCCTTAAATGGAGAAGCCTTTACAATGGGTAGATGAGATTACATAAAGTAACTTCCTTTCAAACTACCTCTCAAACTCAGTTTAGGTACCATTCCTAAATTGACACTCAGATTTATCAAGGAAAATACAAACAGAGTAATTCCACTTATAGAAATGTTGAATCTTAAGTACTATTATCTCTATTACAAACAGATATAGACACTTTGTGTTTGCTAATTGGTTAATTTGGAATTTCTTAAAGCTGGGAGTATTTGAAATGAGTTTCACCTCTTTTAGAAATTCGAGGTGAATCACCAAGTTTGAATGTCTGCTTTAATCTTCTATTTATAGTTGAAGGTCTTGGAAGTAGCCGTTGCAATTCTCTCATCCAGAAAGCTTTCTTAATATATCTTCTCTTCTTCTTTCAAATTTACCCTTTTTAAAAAATTCAAAGATGTTTAGAGACAGAGATTTTGAACGTTGAAGCGCGAGATTAATCCGTTAATCCGAAGAGTCAAATACTCATTTGTCTTTAAGCAATCCATTCTGATAGAGAGGTGCGTGAGTTGCAACGTGGAATTTTGTAATTTTATGACTTGCTGATGTTGCAGAATTGCACAGAGACACTAAGAAGCGATGCATGTCAAACGAGTCCTTTTATCTCAAACTTTAGTAAGGAATCTCCAACATTCCGTACTGATACCTTTTGGAAGTGAGGACCACGGGAATATCTTCTTTAATCTGAGCGCTTTTTCACCTCAAAAGCATTAGAGGAATATTTCGTTTCTTATAGAAACCGTTAGTAGCATATGTGTTAAGTATTTTTCTAAGTGTCAAACAAACTCAACTTTTGACATAAAAAGCTCACTTAGCTTAGCCGAGTCCATATCTTTATAAACTATGTAATACTCGGCTGGCTCAACTTTTCTTACTCTAAGCCATAACTTAACTAATCACTTAGTAAACTGAGCTATTTTCCCTTAAACTACTCTAGTAAGCTTAATTAATTAAGAGTCTACTTAATACTCAATTAATTTCACTATCCTAGTCAGTTTGTTATTTCCAAAATGTTTTAACAATTGTGAGGTGCTTTTAACTTGGGTTCAACAATCTCCCCCATTTCGGATAGATAATTAGTTTAAAGATATAGGGATACCTAGAGAGTGATGTAAGATTCCCCCAATGTGAGTGAATTCCTTAGTCAGTTTGGACCCCCCTACTAAGTCGATCTTCTTCAATCAGCTCAGCACCCCCATACTTGGAGGAATTTTCTTTGATTTGGGACTTTATCTTACTTTAGCTTTTCTTTGAGATTGGTCATTGATATGTATTCTGGCATCAATATATAAGCAGAAACAATATACAAACTTAAGCATAATAAGAAGTTAAGAAGCTCTTAACTTGATATGGAAAAATTCGTAAGCTATTAACCTAAGTTTTACATTGAGTTTATATTACATAGATTTTGCCTATTCTAGAGCTACGCTTATTTGCGCTGATGAGATGAGTCTGGCTGAGGGGAGAATGGATTTTGCTATTATTTCTATTAATGTTGAGGCCTCTTGGGTAGAGATAACTTGGTTACATTTGCAGTACGAGTCGCATTTTCAGTTACCTTCTCCCCCTTTGTAATCTTTCCTTTCACAATTTTCTCAAGACAAATGCTAAAAGAGTCAAAGGCAGCTCAAAAATCTTCCTGCCTGCCAATGATATATGGAGAAATCTCTTGCTCCAACATTTCCTTTCCCCGGGTCTCCAAGAAGTCTTGATCATTTAGTTCAGTGAGCAGCAAGTGATGGAACCGAGAAAGATGAGCGAAATGCAAACTATTGAAAGCACTGCAATAGAGCCCTTAAATCTAAAGCAGACAATGCAATCTTCAGCTTGGCTTCCATGTCAAGGATCTTTCGGTAGATTGAAGACATACACTTTGCTATGTAGTCGATATCCTTTGCATCATACATTCCGGTATGCACGAGCTGACCCACATCTTCGGTAGATATTCTATTTTAACCTTGACCATGTTTAGCTTTTTATGCATTGAGAGACCACTTTCAAGATCTAATAACTCAGTGAGCTCTGGTATACACGATCAAACTTGTCATCATAGTTGACCATTAGTTTGGACATGCTCTCAAGCAGCTTTTCCATGATGTGCCCCTCATCTTTGGTTGTTTCCACCTCCTTTAGCACATGCTCGATCTTACAATCTATGCTCTTCTTAATCTTGACCTGCTCTTCCCCAAACTTATGGAACTATGTAGCTTGATTCTCCATTGTAGAACTCAATCTACTCTATTACTCAGCAATAGCATCCTGCAACCATTTATCTTTCCCACGACCATATTAGCAAGCATAGTAGATGTGGGGATAGATGTAACAGCTATGCTAAGCTGAGGTGTAAACTTTGATAAGCCGGTTAAGATTAGTGCCATCTTATCCACCAAGCTTTTGGCGCTCTCCTTGGCTAAGTGATTTTGAATGAGAAACAGACTGCCTTGAATCTTTTCAAACTCCGCAAAGTAGATAAATTCAGAGGGCAAGCTTGTATGTTCATTAAATTCAAAGAGCTTAGCCTTGGGTTTAGTGGATAAATCCGTTCATTCTTGAGCTAATAGAAATTCGCTAACTACCCCATCTAACTCAACATTCGACTTAAGAGCAAGGAATTTCTTCCTAGCAAACTCCCTTATTTGTGCAAAGAAAGATGAATTAGCCAAGTCCTCTTGGACTAGCTTACTACTAGATTCAGGTACTTCACCGGTTGTAAAATTTGCCTTAGTACCAATAATCACTTGCTTTTCCATGCTGAGCGGAGTTCTCAGTGTTAGGAAATCCTCAAATTAGAGGGAATAGAGGGGTTGAGGATGTGTTTGAAGAACTGATTAGTTTAGAATGTTATACATTTGAAGAAATGGTTTAGATTTATATAGAAGGAATAATTTGAGTGTTGGGAAGAGAAGAGGTTGTTTTTTGAGTGTTAGATGGAGAAGCAAGTAGAGAAAAAGAATTAGCAGTGATATTGATAGGAGAATTTACATTATTGGAAGGTGGAGGTTGAGAATGTACAGAAGGAATGTTAGTATCTACAGGAATAAAGATTGAGGGATTTACAGGAGAAGAAGAAGGATTTACAAAACAAATAGGGGAAGGATTTAAAGGTGCCTCGGGGTTAGCTGTTTGACCCAAGGATGGGTTAGCTTGAGGCATTTCAGACTCAGTAGGAAGAGTCTCAGTTAGAGAGAAAGAAGGTATGGGGATGCTAAGATTAAAAAGATCAAATTCTTCCTGATGAGGGGGTTGGGTTTCTATAGCATCCTCCTCACTGCTCACCACTTGAACATTCTTCATTAGTGGTCTGTTAGTGATAGTGTGCTTGCGTTGAGCTCCCCACTCTTTGGTAATTACTTCCTCCACATGGGTAGCTATGCTTGGACTGATAGTTTTAGGGTTCTCTCTACCTTTTTTAGAGGTCCCCTTCTCTTAAAATTCCTCAGATATGTCCAACTTGCGCTTTCTTGGGTCTTCTGCCTCAAGGGCATCTTCCTCCTCTTCAGCTTGCAGCTTCACTTCAGCTTCCTGCTAAGTGCGAGTTTTTGCCTTCATCTACCTTCTTTACCTTGTTGGGGGCTGGGCAGACATATCTCTTACCCTTGGTTTTGCTAAGCTATTCTTCCAAGCCCTTAACGAGGTGGCCTTAGATTTTGGTGAAGTTGCAGTTACTTTGATATGCTGCATCATTTTTGTAAGAGGAACATCATCGGTAATATCCTCACTTCCTCCCTCGAAATCCACCATGAAGCCATCTTCTTCTTCCTTGGGCACATCCAAAGGCAATACTATCGGTACATACTTCAATTTTCTATTCTCCTGAGCTTTTTTGTACCTAGTATGCACTTGGTTGTGATACAGCTTGGTGTAGTGTAGCAAATCCAACATCTTCTGGCTCTACTGTATTACCTGGCCCTCCAAGATACAAGGCTATATCCATCTTTACTACCTTCATTAAGGTTGTGATGAGGTAACTATAATGATAAAAAGTAGTCATCTTGGTTAAGTGGTGAAGAATCGCCACTGCCAAATTAAGTTTCTTACCCTCTACCATATGGTAGACCACACACCTCTCAAAGTAGGTTCAACTAGAGATGCTTGGGTAATAGCAACTTCACCACCATTTCTTTGCAAGCTCTAGCTGTCCAGCTAATCCCAAATACCACTATCTCCTTTGAGACATAGTATGTTGGGAGCTCCCAATCTTCTAGGATAATGATGGCATCTTCATCACCAGTCCTCTTGAGTAGTGTGCCATTGTGAGGCATGTTGAAGATGATAGCTATCATCTCGAGCAAATCAAGTATGAATTTCCATCAACTTCCACAATCAGAATGTCATTGAAGCCCTGAATAGTGTAAAGATTTGAATAAAAAGCCCTAATGAGTCCTGCAATAGCTAGACCTTCAAGTTGTAGAAACTGGTGCAGATTTTGGTGATTAATCACCCTGTGCATGATGCGATTCTGGAGAAGACTCTCATAATCAACTCCATATACCGAGCTAAAATCCAGATTTGATGCCCATTCAACCTTAGTGAAAAGCGTTCCCTCTAGGAGAGTGATCTTCTCATGCTTGCCTTCAGCATTCACAATAATGCTTCTCTTCAATGTTGCTTAAAGTTTGAAAGTAGTCTTGGTGATTGCCATTTTAGTGAGAGGTAAAGGATTTGAGAGAAGAGGAATTAGGGTTCTTTTGCTTTGGAAAATGATTAGGATTTAAGAATGCAAGTAACTTCTCTTTAACTCCTTCAGATTTTATAGACCTCTTCCACTTGCAAAGATACTTGGCATATTCTCATCAAAAGATCAAAATAAATGCTGAGATTAACACTTGATTCACCGGCTTAGTAAAAGAGTGAGTTTAATAGCGGATAGTTCTAATTCTAATAAACTTCTTTTGAAAACTTGCGATTTGATTTTTAACCGTGAACCTGATTCTCACAGCTTTAAAACATAAACGATGTTATACACATGTTACCTCATTTGGCTGAGTTAAGATTTGCTTTTCAACACTTAGCCAAATTTTTTATTTTTCCTTCACATGGGGTTAGCCATACCAAAAAGGTACCTTAGAATAATAAAATGTTCTTTGGGCAATGGTTTGGTGAATATGTCAACTCGCTTCTCCTTAGAAGGAACATACTCCAACTTGACATCTCCCCTTAGAACATGATCCTTTATAAAGTGATGTCTAATATTGATATGCTTCTTCATACCATGTTGAACTAGATTTTTGGATAGATTAATTGTGCTCTTGTTATCACACATAACTTCAAGAAACTTAGACTTTATACCATAATCTTCCAGTTGCTAATTAATCCATAGCAATTGTGCTATAGAACTTCCTACCACCATGTACTCAGCTTCAGATGTACTCAACGCAATAGAAGTTTCCTTCTTACTACACCAAGAGATAAGGCATTCTCCAAGGAAATGGCATCCCCCTGTGGTGCTTTTCCTATCGAGCTTGTCTCTACCATAATTAGCATCTGTGAACCCTCTTGGAGTGAAATCAGAACTGATAGGATACAACAGACCTACATCAAGAGAGCCTTGAAAATTTCGAAGAATCCTCTTTACAATTGCCAAATAAGATTCTTTGGGGTCAGCTTGATAAAGAGCATATTAGCACACAACATATTGAATGTCAGGCCTACTAGCTGCAAGATAAAGAAGAGAGCTAATGATTCCTCTGTGGAACTTGTTGTTTACTCCTTGCCAGCTTCATCTTTACTTAAGATAGTATCTATGGCCATGGGAGTGGACATTATCTTCGAATGCTCCATATCAAACTTCTTCAAAACTTCTTTGGTATACTTTGATTGACTTATGAAGATTCCATCTTCAATCTTCTTGATTTAGAGTTTAAGGAAAAAGTCGAGTCCTCCCATCATATACAATTCAAATTTTCTCTTCATCTATTTGCTGAATTCATTGTACAACTTCTGATCAATTGCTCTAAAAATGATAACATCAACATAAATTTGGACTAGCAACACATCTTCTTTCTTTTGCATGATAAATAGAGTTGTATATGCTTTTCCTCTTTCATAGCCTTTGCTGATAAGGAAATTGGTCAGCCTCTTACCCCAAGCTCTTGGGGCTTGCTTCATTCCGTAGAGAGCTTTCTTCAGTTTGAAGACATGCTCAGGATTCTTCACATCTTCAAAGCCTAAATGATGGCAGACATACACTTCCTCTTGAATGAATCCATTTAAGAATGCGCTCCTAACATCCATCTAAAATAGCTTAAAGTTCATATGAGATGCAAAAGCACACAGAATTTGATATGCTTCAAGCCAAGCTATAGGAGCATAAGTCTGATCATAATCGATGCCTTCTTGTTAATTGTAGCCTTGAGCAAAAAGCATGGCTTTGTTCTTGACAACAACGCCCTCTTCATCAAGTTTGTTCTTGAAAACCCATTTGGTGCTGATAATTAATTGCCCTTTAGGCTTAAGAACTAGATTCCAAACATCATTACCATTGAACTGATCGAGTTCCTCTTGCATCGTGATCATCCAATAATCATCTCTTTCAGCATATTCGAACTTCTTGGGTTCAATTAATGACATGGAAGCTGGATGGCTCAACATTCTACTGAGCTAACCTTGCATCATTACTGGATTATGAACTTCATCGATAATGTTGTAAAGCTGATGGTTACGATGAGTTCTGATCTCCCTTGGCATATTTGGATCTTCAGCTAGAGGATCTGCAGTTGGTTATTGAGGGTGAGGTTGATCTTCACCATTGTTGAAGTTGACTGAGAGATCATCATCATCTTTGATTTCCTCAACTTTAGGTTCTTGTGCTGGGTTGGGTAGCATAGAGAGCAGCATGCTAAATGGATTTGCTTCTTGGGTTACTCCTTAATCATCATCATGTGGTCATCTATCTGCATTGTTAGTTCCATCGAAATCCACTTGCATAGACTCCTCTAAAAGGCCAATTCTTTTGGTATACATTTTATATGTCCTGCTGTCAGTTGAGTATCCAAGAAAGATACCTTCATCAGCTTTTGGATAAAACTTACCTAGCTGCTCTTTGGTGTTAAGAATAAAGTTCCTACAACCAAATGATCTGAGATGACCAATCTTAGGCTTGAGCCCTCGCCAAAGCTCATAGGGTGTCTTCTCAAGAATTGAGCGAAGTAAAACCCAATTCAAGATATAACAGGTTGTGTTAAAAACTTCTCCCCAAAAGTTATTTGGTAGATTGTTATCACTCAACATGGATCAAGCCATCTCAACTATGGTTATGTTCTTCCTTTCTACAACCCCATTTTGTTGAGGCGTATAAGGAGCAGAAAAGTTGTGTTCAATGCCATGTGCTTAACAGAATTCTTCGAAATGAAAATTATCAAATTCACATCCATGATTACTTCGGATTCTATTGATTTTTGTTCCTATTTCTTTCATTATCCGATTACTCAGTTTGACAAAAGATTCATATGTATCGTCTTTGCTACTCAGAAAGACTACCCAAGTGAATCTCGTGAAGTCATCCACAACCACAAATGAAAATCTCTTACCACCAATGCTCATAGGCTGAACTGGAACGTAAAGATCTAGGCAGAGGATCTCCAACGGTCTCTTAGTTACTACATGATTAATTAACCTAAATGAGTTATTAACTTGCTTACCGAGCTGGCAACCTGAGCAAAGTTTATCCTTCTCGAAGTTGATACTGGGTAAACCCACAACTAATTGCTTTTTGGACAATTTTGATAGAATATTCATATTTATATGACCCAACTTTCTGTGCCAAAACCATAAATCATCTTCCTTAGATACAAGATACACATTCGTAGAGCTAGGGGATAAATCAATCATATATACATTATTGATTCTAGAAGCAAAGAGTATGTTGATTCAGTCTTACAGTCAATAACTAAGCAACCTGCTAAGTCGAATGTAACCTTTTTGCCTTTGTCACAAAGTTGAGCTACACTAAGCAAGTTGAACTTGAGTGCTTTGACCAAAGAAACCTCTTCGATTGAAGGAGAGACACCAATAGTGCCACTACCTACAATCTTACCATTTTGGTTATCTCTGAATCTGACTCTTCAATTTCTTTTACTCTCGAATGAGATGAATTGACTTTCATCTCCCTTCATATGCCTTGAGCATTTGCTATCCAAGTACCACATTCTAGAGTCATCAGCAGATATAAGTCTCACCTGCAAAACAATTACGTTTTCTTAGGTACCCATGCTCTTGAGCTAGGCCCTCCCTTATTAGTAGTACTTAAGTTACTCCAGTCATACTTGACATAATAACCATTTTTATGCCTACAAAGAATTTAGCGTGTTTAACTTTGACCAAAAAACCACACACCATTTTTTCATTGGGTTGGCTCACTTTCTTCTCTTTAGAGGAATTCTTCCTCTTAGAATTGTAAGTTTGGTTACTCGAAGTTTAACTGTTGGTTGGAGGGGGAACCCATTCCTTCTTTAAAGCTGTTATCTCAGCAGTCAACTCATATAATAGCTTAGTGAGCTTGTTGTTTGACATTCATGATACTCAGCTTTTTCTAAGCGGATATCAAGAGATAAGGAAGTAATGGTGTTTTCCTGATCTTCACTTCTCCTCACTATCCTTTTTATGTTTATTCTTGATTTATTAGTCATCTTCATAACATAAAAGAATACCTAGGAAAACTCTTTAATGGACAAAGGGGTTTTAGAATGTACCTCAACATGAAGGGATTTCCCTTTACTATGCCCAGCTTTGGAGTCAACAACAGATTGGTTGCTCTTGGAAGCCGATGATGAACTCTTGCCTTTTTTATTCTCTATCTCCATTAAGCAGAGGTTAGCTAAATCTGTTGCTTCTTCATTAGATGACGAAGATTCTTCAGAATCCCTCCATGTGGTAACAAGTGCCTCATTCTTCTTCGCAAACCTCTTCTTATATTTTTCTTTCTTAGTCTTTGTACATGATGACTGGATATGGCCTTTTTCACCACAGCTAAAGAACTTGATGTCTTTGTTCGCCACTTTTCTACTGATAAGTTTAATAACTTATTCACAAGACTTAGCTACACTCGTTTCGTAAGGCTTACCCTTAATAATAATGCCAAAAACTTGTTCAAGTAAAATGAAGGTGTTGTCAATACCTCTTATCAAATAGAAAAATGATAATAACTACAAGTATACAGTTGTGATGTAGTTTTAAAAGATATCGAACCCACAGGGATGGAACCAAGTCTAAAGATTAACAAGGGAAAAACAAAGTAAAGAAAATAAAAATAGATTTGAGATTTTTGGATTGGAAGTTCCTGCCAACAGCCTAGCATACTATGAGCACGGGATTTTGTACCAGCTCGCGCGTTTAATAA
>CATIWQ010100162.1:0-24206 GCA_949673415.1 Euphorbia schlechtendalii | reverse complement strand
GCTACAAGTGCAAGAAATTTGGACACATCAAAAGGTATTGTCGAATGAAGACCGAAGAGAATGTCAATTTGACACAAGCAGCTCAAGAAGAAGAAATGTTGTTTTAAATTGGTGACACGTGCACCAAGAGAAATTATTTGGAGAGAAGTTATCTAAATGTTTAATGATGGGAGAGTACATCATCATGTTCGATGGTGGAATGGTACATCATCAAGTTTCGATGGTGGGATAGTACATCATCAAGGATTTTGAATCAAGAGGGAATGTTATTTGAATGATTCAAAATAGAATAAAATCATTTTTATTATTATTTGCTACCAATTAATTAGGGGTTTTAAATTAGTCCAATTAGTTGATTAGTTATATGATATGCTCATGATTTAGTGCCATTTAGTTAATCTTTTTAACTTATAAAATCAGCTTGCTTATTTGATATAATAAACTCAATAAAAATCAAGTTTGGATTCGTATCTCTATCTTTTTTTAAGTAAATTGCTTCTAATAAACCAACACCTCTCATTTGATTCAATAGTGTTAGGTACCATCTCTCAATTTCTCGCTTGTTTTCTACTATCATTTAACCCTGATTTTCAGAATTGATTATACTTCCTTTCTCATTTTTAATTGAACAATTTCTTCTGGGTTTTTTTATTGACTAATTTGGTGAGTTCTTTTTTTTTTTTCTATGAATGGCTTGGTTTAAATTCTTAAAGGATGAATGTGAGATTAGGGTTAAAGAAAGGAAGAAGATGAACAAAATTTAAATCTTCCTAAAATGCCCTTCTGCCACATCATCAATTTAACGGTGTTAGCAAAAATGCCTTAATTTGATAACGGTAACAAAACTCAAACCCCCTTTTGAAACCCATAATATCACAAACTCTTTTTTGAAAATGGCTAAAACCAGAAGGTACTTTTTTTAAATTTACCCTGAATTATACACAAATGTAATGGCATCTCAAGTATCTTGAAAACTTAAATTAAAGAACTCTTATTACAAGATTTGAATTATACGCAATCAAGTCAGTCTTCGGTAAAAAGAAGAGAAAAAAAAAAACAATAAGGAAATAAATATATCCCAGCATTTATCAACATCGAGCTTGGTCTAAATGGGCTCAATCTAACTGAGTCTCACAAGTTTAATATAAAGGCCCACCCAACACATCGTGGAATAAAAGATTTGACACATTTATTAATAATTTGAAAATTTACAAATAAACGGTAATGATTAACTTTGTCAAAAATAAAACGACTATAATCTATATATATTAGTATTTCTTATACATTTCTTTTGTCCTAATCTTTATTTAATAAATAATTACAAGAAAACTAATCTTATAACCAGAAATTTGTTTCAACTTTCAATAGAATATCCATGTCATAAGTGATATATTTTTTCAAATGTCTATGACGATGATCGGTGTTGTGTAGATCTACATATAAATCTAAATATTTTTATAACGAACTTTTCAAATATAAATGTTAGGAAGGTTATGTTGATTATATCTTGCTTAGTTTACATAGATTTTATAGTTTGGGTTGCTTGTTTTTTAATTGCTATTCTTCTGCTTATATGTTGTAATTGTTTGTTTTGCTACCAATCTGGTAGACTTTATTGCCCCTTGTGGTCCTTCTATTTCCCTTTCGTGAAATCATCCATATGGTGAATTTATGTGTTTTTTTGACAAAGTGCATTTCTTTGTTCTCAATATCCCGATATTTATATTTATGGGATGAAAATGGCACGGATATCATGTGAAAAAAAGTACAAGTACTTGTAACAAGACGAAACTAAAACACAATTTTATTAGATGGGCTTCCACAAGTGTTTTAATGGGGCAAAGCCCATAATTAGTTAACACACATACTTCCACAAATCCATGCAATAAAATCAAAATATACTCACATTTCTTGCATAATTTGCCATTAGTTCACATAGCGGCAATCCTTCCTCACCTCTCCTTGATCACCGGTGAGAGGGTTGCTCTCCGACAACAACACCACCGCCCTAGCAAATTGTTCGTGGAAATAGTCGTTATCGGCTGCCATTTTCTCAACATAAGGAGAGGTGATTGGATCAGAAGCCAGTTGTTGATCCACAAGAAGCAATCCTTTGTGGTTCAACAAGTTCTTGTAATACATATTATCAAGAATCATGGGTGTTTCCCTGTCGTTTCTCGCATATTCGACCGCTTTCGGATCAGGGTACGGGCTAGGACATCTTCCTTTAAGGTACTCAGCATAGTCGGGGTTGAGTGTCGGATCAACGGTTGGATAAAGTCTTCCTACTAAATTCACGCAATGAACTCTTCCTACTGAATGTGCGCCTAATAGAGCAACGGATGCTTCGACGTCGAGGCCCAATGATTGAAAACGTTCAAGGACTAGTGAAGTGCTTGCATTGTGGTTAGGGAGTGAATTCGCAAGTATTCCTTCATAGCTTTCCCTGCTGTCCCTCCTCCCTGTTTTGATTTCTACTCTTGGTCCTCCTAACTATACATATTTCCAAATCATACCCCAAAATATCAGTCCAAATTCAATTTAGTCCATTATTTTCAAATATGAAACTTTTAACCGTGAAATTAAGAAAATAAAAAGTACCATGACAATGCCATCTCTAGCAGAAAGGGCAACAACATCAGCACAAGAAACGGTAGAAGGACATTCTTTCTCAAGTGCTTCTTTGATTGTGTTTACATATTTAAAATTCCTCATCCCAAAACTCAATTCTGATTCCTTTTCTGATTTTATGTCCCCCACTGTCTCTAACAAAAGGGAGGCATCACAAGACTGCAGTTTTGTAAAAATTTCTTAATTAATAGAGTTAAGCACCAATTGATAGTACAAAAGAAAAAAAATACAAGATCAATTATGAAAAACAGAATAATAATAATCGGAGGGGTAATTGATGGATATGCACATATATATACCTTAACACAATCATGAAAAAGATTCCGAACCCAAGAAACAGCAGTGTTTCCATGTTTATAGTAAAGACTTTTAACTTGTTCCTTCACTATCTCTTCAGCTCTTGGACAACTTTCTCTGTAGTAATTTGATTGTAGTTGACTTCTCCCTGTACCAACCAAATCAAACACTATTACACAACACATAAATTGCATATGTTTTTTTTATAGTTTACACATAGAAGTTAAAAAAACTGGTAGGCAGCCGGAGTTCAATAAGTTAATTCTATGTTTCGAAAACATGAACTCGTGTTATTCTGGCTTTTAGAGCTTGGGATATTCGGAGTTCAATATATTAATTCCAAGATTTTCAACTAAATCCTATTGCACACAATAACTTAATTACACAACTGAAGCATGTGAAACATAAAGATAAATTGATTATACAATAGTTACCAGAATGAATCTGCAGGAGTAGCAACGACAGGAAGACAAAACATGTTGTGCTGCCCATATCTTTTTGGTGAAGTAAATACTGTTGTGGATATATTTATTGAAATTACTAGCTTAATTTGAGCTCTTTTTATGTTTTACAAATTGTAAAGTAAATAGAATTGCAATTATAAATATTGGTACATTTATTGCAAGTATGATAGAAATAGAATTGTGTGATTGGATTGGAACTCGGATTCCCCATTTATAGGAAATTTTGTTAACTGATTAACAAAGTGGATTAAGACTTAATTACAATAATTATGATCCATTTCCACCACGCCACATTCTTTGACATTTTTGTAATATTCCCCCACGCTTAGGTCCAAGGCCACTATTGCACCACCTTTATTATTATTATTATTATTATTATTATTATTATTATTATTATTATTATTATTATTATTATTATTATTATTATTAAATTTTCCTAACAATCGGAGATTATCAATTCTATTTATATTGTACAAAATAAATGTTCAAATAATATAAACTATAAATCTAGTCCATTTACATTCTTTGTATTCATCATATATTATTAAAATATTGTAACGAAATTGATTGAAACAGTAATAATCATACAAAGATCTTAGGATTTCATCCACTATAAAAATAAATTGAATTCTGTAAACACAAAATTGAGATTTTTCAATAATCTTACTAAGAAATGAACAATTGAATTTTAATAGTATCCTATCTATCTCTAAAAAATCAAATTTAAATTTTTGTGTCAAATACACTTAATAAATTGCAGTTTTGTATTAGATAATGTTACTGAAATTGCAATATATAATAGAATGGACTCATTTTATGTACAATTTGAATTTGAAGGTAGACAAAATAATATATAAAAATAATTTTAAATATTTATATTATTGAATAATTAGATAAGGGTTGAATTTGCTGAAATAATATAGAAGTTCACATGCAAAGGTATCTGAACATAAAATAATTAGATTGATGTAAACAAAAGCAAATTAAATGAAATTTTTTATAAAGAATAAAATATATTTTAAGCAGCTGGCTAAATAATTAAGATATGGATTGATTTGATTTTCTTGCCAGTGTAGAATAATACATAAATTTAATTTCCGTTTTAGGGTAATCTCAACTCTTTTAGAGGAAAAATACTTAATTTTATTGAAATATAGGAGTTTCAGTTGTCAACAAAAAAATTAACCATTGATTAAAATGAATGATTATTTTTTATAGTTGATCGATCACTATATGTGGTGCATAGATGTTAATCAAGCCCACTAATAGTGGTAGAGTAACTTTTATATGTTAGTATTAACTTTTATTTTCGTTAGGAAGAAGGGTAGGGTGGGTAGTTTAGTGCTCTTGAGCTTAAATATGACCAATTAATAAAAAAAACGCCAGATATATATTCCAACCTGGAAAATAATTTGAAGGAGGCAAGGGAGTAATTCGGAACTTTTCGACCTCCCTTGCCACTGGCTAATGTAAGAGTTCATAAATATATAATACAAAAATTGCCTTCAACGGTTTAACAGAAGAAAATCAATTAAATAGGATAAAAGCAACAACTAAATAAATGATTCTGATTATTGGTGGACAAAAATATAATATAGGTTAAGTTATATTTATGAGTATCATAATTTTCATACCATATATTTAAATAAACTCAACCTATAAATTAACAATACAAATTTAAGTAATCATGATACATACTTGTAGGATTAATATCCAGTTCTTAGTATAGTTATAGCTTATATCACATAATCGTCATTAAGGAAACTAACTCAAACAGCAAAATGCTTTTATAGTATAAATAGAGAATTTAATACACTTACTTGAACTACAATCAAACCATACATATTTGTAAAGTAACTGAAATATATGTGGATTGAAGAAATGAAATTGTGTACATTTTAAGAAACTGGAAGCCTCTAAAAGTGGAATTCCATGTCAAATGCCAATCTCTTATTAATGAATAAGTTTTGTTGGAATTAATTATAATATCATTTAAATCATCACTCAAATCACTCAAACTATAATAGTTATCTTGTGTGAGAGAACAAAATATATTGTTATGTTGATTTGATAAACTTAAGAACATATCGATAAGGGATTTTATAAGAGCCATTAGTTTATTTGACGTATAAAATATTTTTCAAAATACAAATGTCAATATTTGTACTGATGAGACTTAAATATGTAAAACTTTGAAAAGTTTTATACAGAATTCTAGTAATTTAATATGAAAAAATCATTTTACTTGTTTTATCATATATGTCGATGAGACTTGAAATGTTCGAAAATTAAAGCTATTTAGTAGAAGGTGTATTGGAGATTTTATTACACATCAAATGATCTTGTTGTTTGTTTACATCAAAAAATTCTATCATCTTTGTAAAAGCTGATTTGATTACGCATTATAGCTTATATAATATTTATACATGAATAAATTTATCCGGGGCAGGGCAGATAAAGATGGGCCACAATATTTAAAATGGACCCAATTTGATCTGGCCCACAAAATTGATACTTTTATAGATAAATTTTAGTTAACTTAGCCATATATTCAAAAAAGTTAGATTTTATTGTTTTGACAACAATAAAGAATTAATAGTCATTTTACCATTTTATTAGATTCTTTTTTTCCTTTTACCCATTTTTCTTTATAACTATTTTCTCTAACATATTTAATTTGAATTTCTCAACTTAAAACCTCTATATTTCACAAGCCGTTGATTTTTTTAATCGACGCTTCGAAATATTTTGTTCGTCTTAATTTTATCTTTAAAATGATATGCACATTAAATTTTTTGAAAAAATAAAATATTTATCGCAATCTTATACATAGTATAATAGCCGTATAATAAAAATAATAATTTTTCATGAATGTGCTATACAATGTATAAGAGTGGTATAATAATGTATTTTAAAAAACATTATATTGAATACATTATACACCTCTTATATCATATATAACGCATTCATGAAAAAGTAGTAATCACGGGTATTATACAACTATTATACTATGTATAAGACCACAATAAATTATTTTTTAACTAGAAAATGAGTTTTATTATAAACATAACCACTATTATACCTTGCATAGGAGCTTACATATTAAGCTTAAGGTCTTCATGCCTTGATTTTATGGGAAAATCAGTACTATTATGAACATAAAGGAGGCAAAAAACTAAATAAATTCATTATACATCTTTATACTATATGTAATGCATTAATGAAAAAATAGTATAAAGGACATTATACTATAATTATACACTGCATAAGATTGCGAAACAATATTTTATTTTTCGAAAAAATCAAAGTATATTTTATTTTAAAGATAAAATTAAGACAAACAAAATATTTCAAAGCGTCGATTAGAAAAAATCAACGGTTTGTAAGATATAAACGTTTGAAATTGTAAAATTCAAAGTAAATAATAGAAAGAATGTAGTTACAAGGGTTGACAATGTCAACTTGAAAAATGGTAAAAGGAAAAAATGTTTCTCATTTTCATGTAAAAGAAAAAAAAAATTTTATTATTAAGTTTTGCAAATTTAAGGATTTGTATAGCCTAAATTTTATGAGAAAATATGGCAAATGAAAAAATAACCCTAAATTTCATTAGCTTTGCAAAACTTAATCAGCTAACAAAGCCAATATAAGGAGATAAATAATAGTACTTATATGCTCAACAAAATAATCTTGTTACAACTTAGAATTAATAGCATATGAGAAGTTAAAGAGTATCCTAAAATAATCTCTTTGTGGGTTGTATAAAAAAATCTTTTTTTTTTCATACAATCTTAAATTCAAATGGGTAGATAATAGATATTTCAGTGTAAACCGAAAGTTCAATCTAAATATTTAAACAATAAAAATATAAATATAATATGGTACATTAATATGAGTAATAACCTTTCAAGTTTCATCACTTAATAATGCTAAGGGTGGCTATGATAAAATATAAGTTGTTATTATTCAAATGAAGTTTGTTTGATTATGGTTAATGTCTTAGTCTAGTGATAGAGATTAAGTTTGTGATTTTAAAAATCATAGGTTCGAACTACATCCTGAATGGGGTGGAGATTTTTCATTGTAAGTTAATAATATAAACACATTTGCTCAAATTTTCTTCAAAAAAAAATTGAAGTTTGTTTGTTTGCATATGATGATATGAAAGTTTAACGAACAATTAATCCATATTATCTGTAACAGATATTATTAGGACTGCAATTAATTAAACCATAAAATCATGGATAGAGAAAAATGGGGATTTGCATCAATGCTCATGCCAAAAGCTATCTTCTTCTTGTTCTTATTATTATTATTATTATTATTATTATTATTATTATTATTATTATTATTATTATCCTTTCTCAAGCTTATTATTTATGATTGGTAGGACCGGCCTTCTTCATTTCCATTCCGTTTTCAACCTCATTTAAAATGTACAAGGTTGAACATAACTATTTTTGGCCTAAATCATATAAATACTAGCCACATTTGGTTTTGACGAATATCTTTCATGAAAGGAAATTATAGAATATGTCTGTTTATAGCATTTAATAAAAAAACAAAAACGTATCCCCATGAAATAATTCAACCAAATTTATTGAAGTGTGTAAAAAAGCAGACTTGTTTGTTGGACGGGTTTGAACAGGCTTGGGCCGAACTTGATCAGAATTTTCATTAAAAGCATCAACTTAAGCTCAGCACAATCAACACTTTAAAACTTCGGGTTTAGGATGGGCTTGGGCCGGACTTATGAAGCCATTCCCAAGCTTGACCCATAATTCAAACTAAATTTTCTTTTAAATTTTTTCTTGGATTAAATTTGTATAAAAGAATGTTTTTATATAATTGCATTCTCTAATTAAATTATTTAATTCATAGTACAAATTATTGTATATAAGTTAAAAAAAACATGTTAAAATATAAAATCCAATATAATTAATAAATATAATATATAAATACATATTACATAAAATAATTATTCATTGAGCCGGGTTCGGGTCGAATTTGAGTATTTACATAAAAACCAAACCCGACTCGTAAAACTTCGAGCCTTAACAGGTTCGGGTCGGACTTTTTTTAAAAATGAGTGTCCAAACCCTATCCTTATATGCGGACGTGGGCCAGATTGGACGGGTACCTCGATCCATGAACAAGTCTAGGTGTAATGCATCACAACTTCCTTCAACTTGTTTTATTTAATTTACTTGAACTTTATAAAATTTTCGTAATCTATTTAACTTTCAAAAACTGTATCAATTTATTCCTTAAATGTCAATGATCACCTTCTAATTAATTTAACTTTCCAAAAATATCATTTTACTGTTTCATCTCTCCAACTGTAAGCTAAAAACAATCTTTTCAAACAAATGCTGAAATGTGACTTTTAAGAAAACAAGTAACTTGGGCTTTAGTCCATATATCTTTTTATTATTATTAGTAGTAGTAGTATTCGTTTTAAAAGTTTCCTTCGAAATGATTCATTTGTCAGTTATATTTTCTCTTTTAACTGACAACTAAATTTCAGTCTCTATTATATTAGTTATTTTGCCAGCTAATTCAGAGTATTTTCCCATTTTCATCTTAGCTAAATTATAAACCCCTTAAACTCGAAACATTTCAAGATGCCTCTTAAAAAGAATACGATGATCAAGAATTTTGATGAACAACAAAGGCAACAGTTCTAGCCCAAAACTTGAGATGTTTTTTCATCTCAGAAGCAGCTCCAATTGGTAATTTAAAATTTAACACTTCTGAATTTGGTCTCTTTAACAACCATGCTTCTGATAAATACGGCCTTATTATTCCCTTCTCTTCTTCATCTTCTTCTTGATCTTGATCTTCACTATATTTGTTTAAACTTGAATCGAGAAATTTGAGCAATCCAGGAATTACTCTTGCGATCCTTGGATTCATGTTTTGTTTATTGAATATGAACCCTAGATCTATGAATCCTTTCACTTCTTCCAATTCCAGTTCTCGTAAGCTTCTACTGATCATTGAATAGTTCCGATCAAATTCTCTCATAGAAGATGACCGTGTTATGTTTATTGTCTGCCGTTCGGCTGACGTAGATTGTGATCTCCGGCTTCTTACTCTGGAAGCTGGATTCATTCTCGTTGGTCTTTCTTCTTCCTTGTAAAAACATTTATACACAATCTATGTAGTTACTAAGTTTCACTGTTTTTGCGCTTACATTAATACATAAAAAAAATCTTCATTTACGACCACTAAGCCAATACATTTCTCACAAATAATTCAGAGTTCCAGATCTAGTTTTGAAGGGCTGGCAATCAAGCAGAAGGGACATATTTATGCTAAGAAGTATAGTCTGCCTTGTTATTTATATGCAACTTTATAGGATTACATTTTCTTAAACGTGATAATAGTTACACTTTGTAGGATCGCAAGAGATAAAGTGTGGCCTACATCTGTTATCAATATAAAAACGCCCGATATAATATTTTTCTTGATCAAACGTTACATTAGAACCTAGAACTTTTCTCAAAAAAAAAAAAAAGAACTAGAACTTGTATGATAGATTTTTTTATAACAAAAGAAAGCTAAAACTCAACACTTTACTTAAAAGTTTAACTAACTAGCCTCGAACCAATTGGACTCATAATTTATAAATTTCTTCAATGAACTTAGCATCAATTGAATCATTCCGCGAATTATGGCATATATGACAGAATATCACATCAAAATGAATATTTTACAAATTACTAAAAGAGAGATTTGAGAAACTATTAGTTACCTCTGGAAGAAGATTGATGGGTTTTTGTTGTGGTGGAAGAGTTTCTTCATGATGAAAATTTGAGGGAGGCAGGTGAAGTTGAGAAGTTGAAGTGAGGGGTTTATGGGGGACAAGTGTACTTGAAGATGAGACACTTAGAATTATTTGATGAAACCAAAGACGGTCCATTACTGTTAATAGACATATAGAGTATTGATCTGCCATTAAACAAGTAGTTAGAGAAGAACTCGAGAAACAATAGAGAAAATTGAAGTAGTGATTGAAATTGGAAGTAAGAGAGGGAAAGAAGAAGAGAACATGTAGTGATTTACAATGGACAAAAAGGAATATGGAATTTTAAGTGGTGGAACCTAACAAATGGAGGATGCGGTCTCAAGGCATGCATTCTCTTCAGTCCACATCTTTGGTTATTATTGTTATTTTTTCCATTATTCCAAAATAGTAAAATGACTATTTCATCCTCGTTTATGGATGCTATCATGGAATCATTTTGTTCTTAGTGTATTTGATAAGAACGATTGTCCATCTTTCTCCTTTCCTTTGGAGAGAAATGCCACTTAATTGATAAGTACAAATCTTTTCTCAATAGCAAGAGGATATGGAACACAAGTTCCTAGGTAGAATAAGATACAGGGATAAAAACATCTTTAATTACAGCTGCCAAAATAATTTCTCCTCCACAGCTTCATTGGTCTGAAGGCAAATAAAATAATAAAGACTACTACCATGGATCACCTTTCAATAATTTTTTTCCAAGACTTGAGTTCATATATTATTGCATCTTAAAACTATATTTTACCTACTACCATAGAAAGTAAATTCAAAATAAATACCTTGATTTTGTAAAACACCAAAAAAAAAAAAAAATTCAAAAGCACGAGACCAAAGGATTAAGAGAGTATTAGATTAACAGTTAAGGCTCCACGATTGTTAGAAGTGAGCCAACAAGAAATTACTTTAACATTAAACAACATTCATTTACATATTCCCCACATGAAGACAGTTAAGTTTTTTACTGTCCTTTGTGCAAAAGTTCTATGTACAAGATTTGATAAATAGTTTCCTTCAAAATAATTGCATAAATGGTTCCCACACGTTCAATTCAACTTATTCTCCCTTCATGTTATCAGGCACAGCTAAACCTTTGCAGATTGGACAAGAGTTCTTCATCGATAACCATTTTTTGATGCAGTTTACATGATAATCGTGACCACAAAGTTTTAGTGATCCTACATCGTCCCGGTCTTCATATTCCTCCTGCCATATTAATAAAAACATATTTTACTTAGGCTACATATACGATGTGATTTAAATAACATGCCATCGCAAGAAATACATATGTAAAAGAGCATAATTGTGATCAGACCCAATTATGTCATATAGCAATCACAACAAATCCATGGGCATGTCCTAGTGACCAGGGGAATGTTCCTGTCATTTTCAAACTTGAATTTTAACAGATGTGAGAAAAAAGTGTGATGGATATGTGTGCCAGATTTCATTGAAAACATGTTCCAAACTTAAAGCCAGCATTTTTTAAACATTTTACAAGAATAATATGCATAGGATAAAGTTCTTACCAGGCAAATTACACAAGTGCCTTCATCCTGGCCTTCGCCGGAAGAGCAATATACCGATTCTGTCAAACACTTAGATACCAAACCTTCAGACAAACCTGTGTTAACGCTCCCGATCCGTTCACCTAATGCAAGCAGTTCCTGCTTGGTCAAAACAAACCGTTAAGGCTTAACAGTAGAAAGTAACAGAGAGTCAGAGACGAATAAAATAATATTAATAATTACCTCATAGCTCATGTTGTCTACGTCTAGCCTCATGTCTCTATGCTGATCAAACATACCTCTAGATCCATAGAAGGCAGATCGGTCCACAACCATAAATCCCTGTAAAAAGAGACAAAATACATGTCATCGTCTGCTCTATTTTGATATTAAAAACAAAATTCAATTGTTATACGCATCGAAGTATGAACATTGCATAATTTGGATTGCTTGCTGATATATATACATGGTTTCAAATTTATACCTCAGATGAATAGCGATCATGAAGACCAGGCACGTTGGACATCGACCGATACCTTTCATATGAAATCCTGGATCTCCCACTCCTATCACCATTACGCCAAGCTAATGTAGATAGAATCCTTGGTTGTCTGGAGGATATATTTTCTGCAACCAATTGCACACCATCATCTGAAGAAGCCACGTGGCCCAAACGCAAACTGCTTGAAGAAGAAGCCCTGAAAGTTGGGCTAGGTCTTTGAGTATAACTACTGCGAATGCCTCTAGTGGAATGTGCTAATGCACCATTAAAATTATGAGGAGGAACGACAGGATTTCTGTTTGGGACAAACTCATGGTGATATCCCCTTATGTCTACAGGAGCATTAGTAATACTGCTTCCAACAATGAAGTGATTTGGCTCATGATTATAGCTGCTGCCATCTGCAACAGAAAACCATAGGTCCTCAAAAATAATTGCAAGTAAAATGGACCACCAAATAATGAGTTGAGGAAGGTTATTGAACCTGAAACTAACAGCCCTCCAGAAGTAGGAGACATTCTAGCATGACCCCACTCATGTGTTGAACCACTGGGATTTTGACCTGAAAAATCCACTGAGCTGGGATGATCAAAAGAGAGGCTTGCAGGGTAGGAGTTGTGGGAGGAATTGTTTGATAAATGGGTCCTAGCTAAATTGGACTCGAGCTCAAGTGCAGGCCTGTTTCTCACATTCCTTATAGCACTCTCAGGCCCAATGGAGAGGTTCCCTCGATGGCCAGGATTCATAGTAATGCACTCCCATGCCATGTGTTGAGGATCTAAATTTGGTTTTTCCTGTCGGAATTCAGAAGAGAGGGGTGGATCTGAGGAACTTCCTGCACCATAAAATCTACTAGTACTGCCTGCCTCGCATGCAGGAGGGACCCCAGGGCTTTTCCGCTTGTGGGGTCCTCTCCCGTTACCCATTGTGAGATCCACAAGTCCACCCTCAGCACCGCTAAATGTCTGCCTGCTGTCATAACTGGAAGATGACACACGGCGTGCATGGTTGTCTGGTCCTGTGCAAATGGTCCCAGCAGTTACGGAGTGCAGGAAAGGATCATGAGATGGTCCAGCCGCATCTGGTTGATAGTGCGGCATTTCAATGTTATGATTAGAGGAAACATAAGCATTTGGCATAGGTGCTGGATTCCACTGAGGAGCAAAATGCAGACCCTCTACAGACATATTCTCTGTAGGATAAAAGAAAGATCCATTCTCAGCGCTGACTGCAGCACACGTGGGAGAAAAAATCTAGTCAGTTCAAGTTTTTCATGGAGCTGGCAAAAGTCCTGTTCCTGCTTATTTTAAATTTTAATTATCATTGGTAAAACATCTAAGGATCTAATCTAACTCCTAGATTTGCAAGTACAGTTCTTGTGCTTCAATTACTCTTTGCCACCATTTTGATGATTGGGGGGATTGAACCCACAACTCCACACTTTCTTTGGAATGTGGTGGCCACTTATGTATACTCATTATAACCAATAACAAATATGAAACTCCACAACAAATGGAAGAAATAAAAAAGATTGAAACCAACGAAAGTGCTTATTGACATATATGTGCCTCTTGAAAGAACAATTCTGCGATAACAAATTTAAGCAATACCTGCATAAGGTTGCTCTATATGCATATGATTCCAATTCTGATCTGGGTCGTTCTCAAACATTTGGGAAGTGCTGAATATATGTCTATGTCCCATTACTGCTCCCTTGAAGTCAAAGGAAATTGTACGGTGTATGCTAGAGTCAAATCAAGGAGAAAACAGAACCTGCAACGTTTAAAGCACTTCAAGAATTAAAAAGATAGGCTTGTTACTTCAAACAGAGAAGAAAAACAAGTATTCACAAAGGATGATAGTATATTATGTTTCAACAAAATCACTTTCATCAACCAGAACATTTTCTGCATTTTCCACTCTATATCTGGACTTCAGAATTTCGAAACATGGAAATAATTGAAAATATAGCAATCCAATTTTGCATCCCAAGTATCTAAATAAAAGCCAAAATTTGTTCACGCTCAATTGCATTCTATCATTTGTTCCTACTTACCATTACTTGTTCAAAATACAGGAAGATCCATTTCTAGGCCTTGCATTTAGAAACTCACTACACCAACATGCTAATCCCCAACCTCATTGTCGCAAACGAAAAAGGTGTATAAACAATAACATAATGATCAGCAATTCCCTCATATGCATAACATGATAATGCCAACAGGATGATACTTAAGCTAAAAACAACCTAATAGCAAACTGGACAGAAACCTTTATAAGCACAATGAGACAAAACAAAACAGATTATTCCAGGCCTATCAACACCAGAAACTCGCTAAACCCAAGGGAAATTTAAGGGTATTGACAAGAAACAAGGCAATGGCAGAGAATAAATTCATTTGTAATCTGCTCAAATCTTTTCCGCATTTGCAGATGATAAGCTTGGATAATCTACGAACAATGAACCCAACTATGGGTAAAATAGTGATAAAAAGCAATGCAAAACATGCATATCTACTTGGGAAGTGAATGTTTTGGGAGCTGTTGCAGAAATATAAAATAACTCAATCTGATTCTGTCATTAGAAGGCATGTTACCAAGTGGACTCCATCCACAACTTACAATATAGACCTTAGTCTGCCACCAGTCAGACAGGTACTCTCAAAGGAAGCTTCTCCTAAATGCCAAATGTAAGAACTCGTCTAAAAATATTGTTAATCACTATGAGATCACAACCAATCTCCTTCCCTATCACCGATTTTTGAGGTAACACATTTTGATGATAAAACTAATAATGATAATAAAAATTATGAAAGAGTGAAACTCATAGTAGTTTAAAAGAGAATACCCCCGAACCAGGAAATAAGAAGTTTCAGCAATTTGGGAAAAATGAAGCTATATTTGGGAAAAGTTATGACATAGAAAACTACAATGTGTTTTTCAGGAATTTCTAAAACTTATTTATGTTTCTACCTCTTCTATAACCAGGAATCAGAACACTGAAGTGCATGCATGCATGCATGCCACATATTAAGCATAGCATTTTGTGCTGACAAGTCTAAAGAAGGGTGGAATTTATCTGCTGAAGTCCAAGAGCAGTAAATATCAATAAACTGATTAGTTAATCAATCGAGAGAAAGGAATCTAGCAAGGTCATTCTTTCTGTAGCATTTCAGAGGTAAAACCAGTGGCTGCAACTATATAAAAGCCCTCAACTTGAAGAATAGTAATTAAATAACCGCTCCATGATAGAATACAATATTTTAAGATTAAGAAGGGCCACGCAATATCAACATTCATTTATTGAAGGATTCAGACAGGCAAATAAGTTGGTTCCTTTAAATGCATAAGTCAGCAAAAATAAAAGGAAATTTTCATAAAATGTAATTATAAGCGCAGAAAAGATTTCCAGATATCATAACGCATCAAAGCACACATAGTAAAAGATAATGCACAAAAAAATAAGTCTCTTGTCCAAACTTATAGGCAATATTCCACATTAAGGAGTCTTTCCTATTCTTAACAAAACATTGATCTGAATCTAACAAATGTAATTTGATTAAGAAAATTGCAGATATGTCCACTATAGAAAATGTATGATACAGAATCAAGGTACAAGTATGTACCCAAGCATGTTCAATCTCAGAAAGAGACACAAGTATAATACAAAAGTTATTAATATCAGATGCTAATTAAGAAGATATCCAAAAAGAAATAAGCAACAAGAATTCCTAGTCAACAGCAAAAATAAATTTAATACAGTCAGCTCCTCTCAAAAGATGTTCATTTTGGCCTGTATAGGCAGGATATTTATGAGAGTCAAACTTTTATTGTTAATCATGACACACCATGTGCAAGTTCCCTGTTCATGTTGATGATCTATAAAAGGGTATTAAGCCTTGATCCATGACGTAAATGTTAAAATCCCAAGTCTCTAGCCCATAGTTCCCCTACCAGTTAGTAGCAACATTATAAAACCACGCATCACTTAAATTCCCCATAAACTAGTAACACCCATCTCGACAGAAACCAAATTTGTAAGGTTTAGACGAAGCACTTAAACTCCGTCACCAAGAAAAATCTAAAATGGCACCTCAATAGCACAAACCCATCAGCAGAATATCAAGCCGGAATCCCAAAATCATGACTAATGGATCCAATCATGAATCAGTACATAACGTTACGTCATTATAATGTGCAACTCGATGCTGCACAGAATGATGAGCAAAATAAAGATCACCACTTTGTCAGAACTTCTGAAAACCATCATTCATTGCCCCCAGCATTTGTCCGCCAAATATTTTGCAAAGCTGAATCATACTTAAGCTGTCCACGTTAATGTCAATTCCTAGACTTCCCATAACACAATGTAAGAATTAGTCCGCAGAACTAATAAAAAAGAATGTTATAAGTCTAATCATGATCCCCATATGTACTTTAAGAGCTTTTTCATATATCAAAAGAAAGAACAGCTTCCAGCCAAGGTACCAGAGATGGCCAAAAATTCCAAACTAAGAATTGCTAAATAATCCTCGAAAGTGGAATTAGAATCTGTAATACCATATACGATATATGTTCCTCTCCCCAAATGAGAAAACTTGTATAACTGCATATATTGTCGCTACTCTATCCAGAGAACAGTGGGCAACCCAAAAGTGCCTGTGAACTAAATTCTAATCTGTGCTTCAACTGCTTCTCCAACCCGAAAGTGCCTGCAACACCATTTGCAATTTAAATACATAGAAAACAAATAGATAGTTGGAAGCATGTCTTGGGATATTTGTATCCTATATATGCCTACAGTGGAGGGTAGGAGGCCAAACAAAAAATTATCAATATGGAAAGTAAAATAAGACAACACACGACTAATTACTATGCTATTAGTCTATTGCTAATTTGCTATGCAGGGTTACAGTTCATTTGCTGATTACATACTTAAATGATAGCTAAAAAACTAAACTTACATTATAGAAATAAAAAAAATTATGACATGTCTAGTCAGAGGTCTCACCTGTCCATGGTCTTCTGATATCATCAATCACTCACTTCAAATTTAAAAACTTGACTAACAACACACCATCAGATCATTACACCTGCATAAGAAAAACAATCTAAACCTAGTTGATTCTAAGGTAATCCAAGTAAACTAGAACTTATAAAATCAACTAGTAGCCCTTATATGCCTCATCCAAGAGGTAAGCACCCAAAAATACAAGAAACTAGAATAAGTCAATAAACAACTTAAGTTAGCTGCCAAAGAGGAACAATGACTAATATCAAGTTTATGTAGTATTTCCTCACTCACATAAACTCAGAAAGAAATTATAATAATTTTATGTATTATTTCCTCACTTGCATAAACTCAAAATGAAATTACAGAGATGATTAGACAACAGTTAATATCAGGAAATCGAAAGGAATCATAAGCATATAAAGCATGACAGAAAAATTGATTGTCAGCAACTCGACTAGGGAAAAGCTTGGATATGAATAGTTGGGTGTAAGAGAAGAGAACAAGGGCTTCTTACGTGCAAAATAAGAACATGAACGGTCTCCAAGGGAACAAATAAATATTATATATTCTTCGTACGACTCATTATATTGGGTTTCGTTTTGGAGTATCATCTATTATGGATAAATGCTCGTGACAAAGAACACTAAAAACAGCAATACATTAACATACAGGAAAACGCAGCCTGAATACGAGCCAAAATTTAAAGTTCAGCATCTCACGAGGAAAAGATGGATCGTAAATCCAGGGTTATCATCTCTTCTCGCAAGCACAAACAGCCTCATGAGAAACAATTTTCAGACCACGATTTGCGACGGACATAAGAAATTTCCAAAAAGCACTAACCAAAAGAAGCGATCAAGAACAATCTATCCCCAATTCTAAAGCAGAATCTATGATCGCAGCAATGATCGGTCATTGCTCGGTCAACTTCACGAGCATGAACTCATCAACACAAAACTAAAATCTAATTTAGACAGACAAAAAAGGGGAAACATACACCAGACATGAACAAATTAGAAAGCTTTCGCCACACAAAATCCTCCTACAATCAAACCGACGAACTTTAACACAAATATCACAGAAAACTAAAAAGGCGACGATAAAATACAATTAAAACAACAAAATCATAAGAAAAATAAAAAAAGTCAATCATCCAAGCACCAACCGTAACAAAAAAAGAGAATGGTAATCAACAGTTCAGATGATCAAACGGAGATGATCGGAATACCTTAGAAGAAGAATGAAAATCCGGCGCCGTTGAGTCGATAATCGAGAGAATAAGAAGCGAAAGAGATGTTAAAAAGAGGAGAGGAAAGGAGAAAAAGGAAAGAAAAGGTGTTTGTTGAAAAGAAGGACGGAGGAGGAAGTAAAGCGGTTGAGGGGTGCTTTAGGCCCTGCTTCCACAAATAAGAGGAGGAGATATTGGGTGGTATGCCCACCGCTACCGGCTACCGATACAAACTGCATTTATTATTTAATTCATTACTGTTTTATTATTTTATATTTTTTAATGGAAAAATTTGTATGTGAGGGTACTCTTGGAAATTGCCCCTAAGCCACCCTAATAATAGGTTCCACTTTATGGTTTACTTCTATTCTAACAAGTTCAGAACAGGTGAACAGGTTCAAAGCCCACGGTACCTCATTTGAATAAATATTTTATTTAATATTTTTAACTTTTTTTAATTGTTTAGGAATGTTTTCACTTTACACCAAAAAGAAAAAGATTTTCAAACGAGCAATGGTGTATTTCCAATTCTTTATATACCATTTATTTCCTCGACTAGCAAAAAAAATTTAACAATTTTTAGTTGCTGGTATGTCATTTAGTATAATTGACATAATATGCAGATTATGATTTGAATGTATTAATATGAGATATTGACTGATGACATACATGAATGTCTCAATAAAATTGTGTTTTCTATAATTATTTTATAACAATAATTATTTTTATAATTATTAGATCACGTTTCACATTGCATATTTGATCATCATAAAAAATAATATTTAATTTTTTAAAACTAAAATAAATATAAAAACTCCAGTTAAATTATGAGGCATTAGTTTTTTTATTTACCGTAATTTGTTATTCTTTATGCAATAAATTTTAGTTGTAGTTCAAATTTGATTATATAGCTAAATATGTAATTTTGATGACCTAAATTGAAATGATAAAACATGAATTAAGCAAAAATTATTTTCATCCAATTCATTCTTCATGCCAAGCATTAAAATTAAGTTTGTTTACCATTGAGATGTGATACAATTGGTATATCTCTCTAAACTTAAGTGATAGGTTTTGAGTGCCATACTTATCATATGCAAAATTATATATTCATGAAAATAATAAAATTTGCTTTGATCAAATAGAAATTTATGTTTAAATAAATTTTTAAACAAATTTGACACAATGTCATTTTGTTTTTATAAAATATAGTTAAGTGTGGTTTAAGAATTTATGTTTCCTTTTTGCTCATAATTAATACTTGTTTGTGTTGATAAAATTAAATTTTAATATATTATTACGGTGTTTTACGAGTTAGCTAGTTTATAACTATTATAAGGAGAATTACAAACCATAAATAAATTACGAGTCTAATTTCCTAAAAATAACTAGTTTTATCCTTGTTTTTTTGGGATACATTTAGTCAATCCCGAGTTTTAAATTCATTCAGTCCGATACTCAAAAAACTAAAATTAGAACACGACAATTACTTGTCCTTTTTTCTCATTAGTCAAAGAAAACACATACTAAATTACTAATACAGTATTTCTTGAAGAATTTGACAAGGTATTGTGTATATATACATGTCTACAAAAATAAATTTTAGTATTTGAATTATGACGTGTTGATTCTGACAAAGATAACTTAAGATTGTCCAAAGAAAATTTGAAATTCTGACCTAATATATTCTACTCGCATATTTTATCATTTAAATTATACAAAGTTACAATCAACTCTTAGATTTTCTTTCACCTCCATGAGATTTTGCTTTTCTCAGAATAAAGTAGCATTGGAAATTGTTTTTCTCGGTAGCTGCCGTATTCTGATTCCTTGATTTGTAATGGCTTTATATTAAATTTAAAAAAGTTTTAAATACCCCCTAAAAAGCACATTAATTTGTATTCAAATTACATTAATTGGTTTTCTACTAATGAACTGAAATTTGTTTTACATTATTTTGTATTAAAATTACTTTAACTTGTATAAAAGTATATTAATTTGTTTTCTCAGTACTACTAATGTAATTTTTTTTATTTATCTCTCTACATGGGTAAATTTGTGTAATTTTATAAAGTTTTTGAACTTTGGTTTCATGATATTTACAGTATCTTAAGTTTCATTTACCCTCGTCTGATTGATTATAACCGAGTCAACAAGACCAACAAAAGTTCATGTAGGTATTTGGAATTTTAAAAAGTTTAGGATTGACATTCAGGCTTGTATGAATGATTTTAAAGGGTATACGATACATAAGACTTGGAATTTATTAGCTAAATGCATCAACAACTCTCCCAGCTTATTACATTTCTGCATACTGCCTCTTGAACTTTAAATGTGTCCTCGTAGCTCCCTCAACTTGATAAAAGTGAGTCAGTTTGCTTATTGAATGTCACGTGTCGGCTTCTTGCTGGTTTGATTTTTCAAATATGTCATTTTTTATTTTCTATCTTTAATTCAAAGTTGACATGTGACATTCAATGAGTAAATTTGTGCATTATTTCAAAGTTAAAAGAACTACGAGAACATTTCCAAAATTCAAAAGCAATGAGATGTAGCAATGGATGCATTTAGTATTTTGAGCTTTTGCTGCAAAGCATAAAATTCTTTGTCCGTTTTCCTTATGTAAAATAACTTCAGGTAAAGTTTAAATGTATGTCATGTAGTTATACTATTTTGGAAAACAATTTTTTTTCAAAAAGATATCTATGGTTTTAAAAGTTAGCAAATAAAGGAAAAACAATTTTTGTTAAAATAATAATGTTACATAATGTATTTTGATCAATTCAAAAAATCTATAATTCAACCATATTATTAAAAAATTATACATTAAAAATTTAGTAAATTTTGATTTTTTAATTTATTATGATTTTTTAAAGTTGTAATCACACTTTAATTTTAAAAATATTTTTACTTCTTTTCAAAATTTATTATAAAAGTATATTGTATTTTTATTAACTAGCATGTAAAATTTCAGTTTAAAATGGATAAGATTACCTTTTTTTATAACATAATTTCAATTTAAAATCATTTTTATCTTTTCTTTGTTAACTTGTGAAACCACAAACATCATTTAAAAAATTTCATAATATTTTTTTTTGCAAAACTTTTTAAGTTTACTCATTAATTTTACCAATCGATCAATATAGCCAGTAATAGGAAGATGAAGAGCGATGGCCAACAAAAGTTTAAAACAAGCAATATTTCTGTATCAGAATTATACTCAAATGTAAAATAATTAATGGATTCTCATATATTATATTGCAATAACTATATACATTGTTTTCTAACCTTTTGTTTTCATTTGTTATGTTTTTTTACTAGTACTTTGTAAATCAACAAGCATTACATCATAATAATATGTGGTAGATTTATCGCCATTTCTTATTTTCTATTTGCATTGTGTACATTAGTTTTTTTTTAAAAAAATTTTGTCATTTGAGCTTACATTATTTGGGTTGTGTACATTAGTTACTCACTATTTTTCAGATGAACTTTCTATCAATTTTAATACATTATCAAAAACTTTTGGCTGAAGATTCAGCGTTGTAGATCATTAAATCCACATGTTTGTTTTAGAGAAAATATATATGTTTAGTTTGTTCAGATTTGAGAATTAGTTGCTTTTTTAAAAATTTTGTTTAATATATAGTTGCTTGTTTTCTTTTGCTTGAAACTTTATTAGATATTTTTGCCATTTTTATATTTTTCTTGACCAAATTAACTCACCAATTGGATTGTTATATTTCCACGACTCTGGCCATTGGAAGTTTCCTGATGCACTGATGTTATGGTTTGTGGAATAAAAATAATATGAGTTTTTTTTAAAAAAAGGTGTGTGTGATTGAAATGATTGATGGATTAACGTGTACCATTAATATGTTATATGAATAACATTTGTTGAGTGAATATTTGTGTTGGTATTTAACCTTTTAATAAATATGTAAGGCGTAATATTATACTTATATTTATTTTTTCATAGGTATGTACTTTTTTAAGAAAATGATTATCAAACATAATTAAAATCTCCCACGTTAACTTTGAGATATATACTAATTGAGAGATATACTAATTGAGTTAATCGAACTAGTAATATTTTAGTTACATTTTAATCGATATTCATGTGAGAAATCTAAATCAAAGACTTGATTTTTCTTTCCCAAAAAAAATGAAAGGCTGTGAAACTTTTTACCTATATGAAAACTTATTTGAACATAAGACAGTAACTTCTTGGTCCCTCGAGGAAAAACTTACTTGAACATAAGACAGTGACTTCTTGGTCCCTTAAAGAATACGCTATTACTTGAAATTGATAATACTCGTTAAACTACGGAAGTTATATATGGTAACTTATTTAGAAACCTCACCAATCCAATAATATTTACGAGGGAGTGTTTATAGAATATTTAATTGAGACATAACAAATATTCATCCGTTAGATTAGAAAATAATATTAAATATTCAGTATCATGTATGATTTTCCACAAGCGCTAAAGGTTAGCCACCTCTCTAATCACAGTTTCACCATTTGTCTGTTTAGGTTTGAGGATGAATGAGCTATTTTGGATTTTATTTTTCTTCTATCCCATGTGTATTTTAGAATAAGTTACATTTGGTATTTTATTAAGCCTCTATCACGCAATTGTTTTTGTCTATTACGTGTATGTTGTTACTCAACACAATTGCAATACTTTTATCATCATGTATAGTTTCACCTGTTTAAATTCAAAGACACATGTAAATTTCCTTACTCATTAAACAAATTTAACTCCTTAAAACATGATCAATTTCAATATGTAAAATTGTTTGGTGTTAGGAAATATGTTAAAATTCTTATGACAGTAGATCTCAAATATATAATAATAAGATGAAGCTTAACAAAATATAAAAGCAAAATTATTAATATTTTATTGTCCTCTTATCTTGCTCGCGTCACAAATTTTCTGATATTATCGTATTACGTTAGTTTTATTTTGGTGGAAGGTTTTGTTTCACATGTCCTCTTTGCAATTCAGAAAACTCTTACGCACGTGTTGTTTACATTCTGTTAAAGCCCAATTCGTGGCAAGTTATATTTGAGGGAATTTTATGAAACTACAACAAAATGCCAAATGATCTTGATATGTCATGTGCTTTTGAAACCCCATTTTTTCTTACATGTAGAACACATATCAGAATTTCAAAACCCAATCAATTCCAAAACTGATTTGATTCGTGCTTTCATCGTGCTCTGTACTAATATTTTAGTGTAATTTGATCGATTAATTAATCAATGCAATCATAATATTTTATCGAACAGGTGGCGAAAATGCGGAGTGCATGCTTGCTTGATTATGATGTTAATTATAATGATTAAGTTATATTAATGTACTATTATAATATGATGTCCGTCAATAAGGGTCTTTCCGCTTTTTGAGTCTTCAAAGGTCCTAATTTGATGTCCGTCAATAAGGGTCTTTCCGCTTTTTGAGTCTTCAAAGGTCCTGCAAAACAAATCCCCGGCCGGAGTTGTTTCCGGCGAAGATCCTCCGACGATCTAGTCAGTGGTCAGAGTAAAGAGTGTTTTAGTGAAGTTCTTTTATGATCACGTACCTTTTAGCAGTTGGAGATTTACAATTTATAGGATCTGTGTGTGATGATGTCATGCGGGGCCCATCTGTGAGAGATACACGTGTGGCTCGCCGCTTGAGGGTCTTGTCCGCCGTCTGAGCATTAAATGATTCATCTCTGCCAGTTGGTAATGCATTTAATGCGGCA
>CATIWQ010100118.1:0-14951 GCA_949673415.1 Euphorbia schlechtendalii | reverse complement strand
GGTCAAACCCCGATTTTTTATCATCATGAAAATTATTTCATTTTATAATTAATATTTTTAAATTTTTTAAGGTAGAAAATCAATGAGTTTAAATTATTACTTGTTTTTATTGAATAAATTATATTAGTATTTTAAATTTTTAATTGTTTTCCTAAAATAATAAAATGTGTCATTATTGTATTGAGATATTTGATGAATTATATAGTTAAAATATTATTTAAAATTAGTAAAAGATAAAAAAATATGTTCATGTTTCCTTTTTATATTTACTTTTTAATGTGTTATAATTTTAGTGAGTTATTTATTTATTTATCATTTATACTTGATGATTAATGAATGCATAATTTTATATATATTTATTTAAATATTTACATATAAAAATATAAATAAAAGTTGAACCACAATTGAACCCGGTCAAACCTATAAAACCGTGAACCATTTACTTCACCGGTTCGATGTCCGGTCCAGTTTCAATAACATTGGTAATTATCAAACAATTTTTTATTGTTTTGGTGATTAAGAAAATTATAAATAACAATAACACTTTAAAGTGACATATAACAACAACAACGAATACGATAAACAAAGTGAAACCTAAATATCACGTTGTTAAGAAAATATAATTATAATCATTTAAAGGAAAATATTTTACTTACAATTTTCCACCATCAAATATAAATCGAATTGGAATTTGTGATATTTTTGTTAATCCAATGATAATCATCAATGTACACAGTAATTAATACTTTCGTCAAATTGTAGGTACTTCATCGGATGAGACAGCTTACTCAAGAATTTAAAGTTTCTCCAAACCCAAAATCAAGGTTCGATCATAGGACTTTTGCATAAGGATGAATAAGTCCATTCTACTGAATAATTTGGAATTTGTAATGTTTAGTAATAGTTAACAACAATTGTATTAATACATTAAAAATTGTATATCTTAATAACTAAAGCATGACTTTTTTGGTTAATCCAAGGATCTCTACTAGAGGATTTAGTAATTAATTCTCTCGATGATTTACGGGCATCTCATAAGATGACACAATTGACCCAAAGATTTAAAGCTACTTCATATTTAAAGTCAATGATCGATCTTAAAACCTTTGATTAAGGATGGATAAATACCTACTACTCAACCACATCCCACATCCCCGTATTAAAGCATAAGTTTTACCATCAAAAGAAAGTAGAAAAAATAGATTAATAGGTATATACCTTATTAGCTACCTTTTTCCCTCTCATCCAATGTCTTATCTTTTTTCTCCTAATAAAATTTTGCTTTGAATAAATAAACTCTTTGAATTTTTTTAAACAACTTGTTTTCTTACTATATATTTCTTATAATTATGTATTTTTAACCCTTTATGTAAAATAATGTGCACATAATATTTAATTTTACAATGTTATTGTAGTCGTGGATATGTATTACATTGCTCAACATTAGGATCATTTCTAACGTTGGATATTAGGCTCGATTGATCAAACCATAAGAAAAAGGTTTAAAATAATTTTTAACTTTTTCAGTTTGTGGTGTGATAATAAAATAAATAATAGTAACTACAATTTCTCACTTATTCGATGGTGAATTTTTATAGTAACTTTTAAAACTTAATGTCCATTCTATACATTTTTGCACTAGGCCCCAAGTTGTTAGGAATATAATAGTATTATCTTTTGATTTACTTCATTTAATACTAGTAAACGTTACTTATCCATTCTTCATCTAAAATACCTAAATGTATCTCTTCAATCATCATCCAAAATCATTATTATCTTTATACTTTATTTTTTTTCTTAATTTTGTAGCAAGTTTTTCCTATGCTAAGTTTATATTATTTTCATTTTGGTTGGAAAATTTGTTTGATTTCTCCAATCAATATTGTGTATAAGTCAAAATACATTCTATATTTGTTATATACGATTTTTTTTTCGAAAATTCATAAATATTTTAAGCCTTTATGTTGTTTCAGAAAATAAAATTGAAACTATTAAAGAAAAAATTTTCACTTACAATTTTACTAATATACCTTTGTAATATTTTTTTAATTTTTTTTATGCAATTACGCTTACATTATTTTAAAGAAAAATATCCACGCCACTGATATGTGAACTGGAACTTGTCACATATGAGATTACAAATTCTATCATAATCATCAAGTTAAAGCATTTGACATTATAGTACCTTTTTAACTTGTTAATACAAATTGTTGAATATTTAATTATTACAATTTTCAATTCAGTTTATGGCGAATATTTGTTATTTTGTGAAGGAAAACGTAAATCGGAAACGAATTCAGTTCTTACCTTTTCAGTTGCCCAAGATCGAAGAACGCCGCTTGAATGACGAATCAGATCCATCTCATTGTTTGTCGGAGTATGGATGTGTATCCACAACTTCTGCAACGATGAAGATTGATAACGATCGATTTGCAATGTGTTCGCGAGACGAAAATCCGGGAGAGAGAATTGGTTGGAAAGTGAAAGTTAGTTTTTTTAAATAATGAATTCACATAATGAATTCTTAATGTTGGTTGCCGTGTAATTCATATACATATCAATTGAAATGGATTAATTACAATTAAGTACTTAAATTATTGATTATTTGTAATTAATTCCTTAAAGTTCTATAACTTTCAATTTAGTCCAAACAACTAAATTAGATCGGATCATTTGACTTGATTGACCCGCTCACGGGTGGACCGGGTATTTCCACTATTTTGAGATAGATAATGATCTATTTTACTACTTGCCATAAGCAATGAAAAAGGGTAAACATTGGAAACATGCGAATTAGCTTTTAAAAAAATGTATATTTTCTCTAAATTGGGGATGTACTTAAATAAAGAGTGGTCTACTTGGGAGAGTAATATAATGAATACAGAAGCAATTTCGCCTGTTTTATTTTATATTTGCTAATAATATTTCCATAAAAATAGTTGCTTAATTGGAAATAGAAATTGTCAAGACGTACAAGAAAAGTCTAAATTACTAGTTTATTTTTTTAGTACAATTTTAAATACTAATTAAATCAAAGCTTTCTTTTCTAAAACAAAAATCTTACATAATGAAAATGTGTATATTTGTTTAAATTAATAGTTAAATATTAATTTAAGATACAAAATATTTTAAAGAGATGTGTTAACATTGTTGAACGAAAGAGAGAAAAACGCTAAATTCCATTAATGATTCAAGTAAGTTTTTTACAGAGAAAGCAAATTACAATTACAAAGTTAGGTTGAAGAAGAGAGAGTTTCACTTCTTAATACTTACACAATAAACGGCTATAACAGCTACCCTTACAGTGACTAATTTCTAAATTGCCCCTGCAACGGGTACTAACTTAAATAACAAACTATTACTTCTAATAAGATGAATTTTTTTAACCATTGTATTATTTATTCAATTGATTTTTTTTATTGGTTTTGTATGTGACCCATGCCCTAGCCGGAAATTGGGATCTAAAGCCATAATCTCACCTCCTATCCCATTCCCAAACACAACGCCGCATTTCACTATCCTAATTTCCTAAGGATCTACTTGGGAGGGAGAATTTGATGGGAAAATAATGGAATGTAAATGGAATTCTATGTTTGGGAAAAAAAATATGAAAGGAAGGGAAAGGATTTCTAAAGGAAATGTGTTTTAATAATCACACAATTTTTTTTGTAAACAAATAATCCCACTATTTTGATCCCACCAAAATGATGGGATTTTGGACGACATAAGTGGCCAAAGTTACAACTTTGTCCATTTTCTTTTAATTTTTTTAGGATAAATTTAAAAAATGTCTTATAATTTGATCGTTTTGTAAAAAAATTAATGTGGATTTTTTTGCAAATGGGTGTCTATGGTTTCAAAATTTAATAAACAAAGGAAAAAAAATTTCTTTTCATTAAAATAATAGTGTTTATAAAATATATTTCAATCCATTTAACATTCTTATAATTTAATCATTATTTAAGAATTATATTTCAAAATTAAGTAATTTTCAGAAAGTTTTCATTTTTTTTGTAGCTTATCATCACATTTTAATTAAGAAAAACTATTTTTACATAAAAAAATTCTAAAATTTATTATTAAGGTGTATTGTATTTTTATTATCTAAGTTGCAAAATTTCAGCTCAAAATGGAAAAAGATTACCCATTTTTTATAACATTTGAAATTAGAATTCGTTTTTGTTAACTTTTAAAACCACATGCATCCAGGGACGGCTGTAAGGGTGGGTATGCAGAGGCAAGTGCCTTTGCAGCGCCGGGAAATTCAAGGTTTTTCCGGCCATTGCACCCTCCCAAGACAACTATTGCCCATGCGAAAATAATGGATCCACAAGGTCTAAAAGCATGCCCAATAATTCTCCATTTTGAAGAATTCATTTTGGAGAATTCTCCAAAATATGAACGAATATAAGGAATGGTCAAGTTCAACCATTCCCCATATAGTATATTCCAAAATGAGGAATGATTGTTATATTTATATATTTTTTATTTTAATTTATTTTAATGTGTTTGATATTTTTTTTATTATTGAGAATGGATTTAATATAGAGAAATTAATATAATAATGATAAAATATTATTACTTTATTGGAATCTGAAATAAAAAATGGAAAACAGGAAAAATGGTTGGAATAAAAACATCGTAGATCTTGCAAAATGAGATTTGAAGAATGAAAAATGGAAAAAAATGGTTGTACTTGATCAAAGCCACTTCCGATAACTTAAAAACCATAGAAACCAGAATCTGCTACAACTCGTGCTACTGCTCTAGAGCGGTGACATCACTGTAATTAATTTGCTGCTTTATGTTTTTGTTGAAGATGATAACGACCTACTTTTCTTTTCTATTTTTAATTCAATTTAGTTAAACGGCATCGTTTGTAGGAGAGTAAAACTATAGAAGTCAAAAGCTTTAAGCTAAAAAAGCCAAGGCCCAAAAAACCCCGCCACATCACATTTCCTTTCTATTTTTTCACTCTCCCCCTTCATTTTCCTTGTCCAATTACAAAATCAAGTTACATTCTTCTAAATTTTTTATTTCCTACTTCCTAATAAATAAATTATTTAAATTTTCAATTGTTTTTAAGAGAAATATAAAGCTTGATGGACTTCCTTAGCCCTTCTTTTAAAAAAACATTAAATAACTTATATGTTTGCTAGGTTGAGTTTGTTTGCATGTATTTTGTACTGTCAAAACATAGTTATGAAAATACTTTGTTGTTTGATTGCTTTTATTTAAAATTAAGCATGCATTACTTGGTTACTATTTGTCCCTATAATCTTTTTTGCCATCAAAGTTATTTAAGTTGGTCGGAATTTTTTGAGAAAATTTTTTATAAAAGGTTTGCCTCTGCGGTGGATCAATCCCCTGCGCCACCACTGCATGCACCCATTCGGAGAAAAAAATTTCACAAGAATATTTTTACAAAACAATCAAACCACAACACATGTTATTGAAATTTACCTAATTTTTTATTACTATATTCATCATTTAAGGATATTTTGGTAACTACATCACATATTTTCTTTATAACTCCATTTCTTCCTTCCAAATACAATATATTACACATTCCCTTGTAATTCTATTCCTCACTTTCTTTTCCTTTCTTTCTTAATTCTTGACTTCATTGCTCCCAAGCAGACTCTAAGCATCACTCACATTGCATGCTACCCTTCCAGTGAATTACAAAAAAAAGGCCTCATGCATATTTACCCCTCATTTTGGAAAGTATAGTCAAATGTCACCCTCATCTTTTACACACTTCTATCTACTAACCTCCTCAAATTGGTAAAAGTGTACTCGTGAGCCTTCAACGCCACTTGTCAGCTTTTGGCCAATTTGATTTTTTAAATGTCGATTTCCATATTTTTCTTCTTCCAACCAAAAGCTGACAATTGATTTTCAAGGACTTGTGGGTGCACTTTTGATAATTTGAGGGGGATTAATCAAGATATATGTGAATTTAGGGTGACACAAGGCAAAACTTAGGCGTAAACATATATTTGGAAAGAAAACTGACGTTCATTTCATAATCTATGTTTCTCTATGGAGGAGGCATATTTTTAGGTGGAAAAAAAACTTGTATAAATTTTTTAAACAATATTCTTGACATAAAAAGTTCTAGCACATACTTGGTCCATGTCACACGTACGCGTCGTCGGATGATTCATTCATCCAATACTACAGACAGTATGAATAGGGTGACGTAAACAACCTAAAAAATTCTTTGATCTTTTTTTATTTCGTGGCAAATTTTGTTGATTCCTTTTGTGATTACTAGTATGGATAATATATTTGTAGAACCAGAAGAAATCATATAACAAAATAGATCTCGTGGCAAACACTCCAGTTCTTAATATTTTCCAATACATGTACATACATTATCCATATATAAATATGCCAATACAACATAAACACAAAGCTAATAATTTATTGATAGTCAGCAGTAATATTCGGCTGCAAGTTTTTCAGACTTGGCCCATTTGTTCATGCTTTAATCCTGCACACAACCAATTGAAAATCAATTAATCACATGAATCACAAAAGCAAAAAAAAGTTAGAACATTTTTGTACGTACGTGTTGCAGTCAACATTGGGATCAATCGGCACAGGAACTGAAACACGACACAACTTAGGAAGTTGCTTAGCCTTATCAGCCTTAACCCCGATTTTAGGAGCAGCCGCCTGAAAGCAAACACATAGTTGTTTCCGAATTTGAGGAGCATTAGCTTGTTGATTCACTATCTGGACACCCATACAGCAAGCAGCCGATGGCGTTGCAGCGTTCCGTTACAAGAGCTAAGTTATTCGGCAAAGGCTTGACCACATGTGACATCAAAAACAACATCCCTAGCTTCAATCATTATTATTAGGCCAAATAAAACCCATAATCCACCCAATTTCATCTCCATTAATCTCACTTGATCTACTCTGATCACAACACTAATGCTTTGTGTTAGTTTGGTGCACTTTCTATTGTTGCCTACCTTCTCTATTTATAGCCTCTTTTCAGGTTATGATTTTAATACTATGGAGTTTCTTCTAGGTTATAATTTTTCTACCACAATGCGCAAAGCACTAACAATTACACGTTACTTTTTTTTTTTTTACTGAAAACGAACGAAAACTGGTACAAAAAGTTCGAGTTTATAAAAGTTGAAAGCCCGTTTCTTATAATTAGGAAGAATGATTCTGGCAAATTGTTATAAAAATTCTTTTATTATCGTAAAAGTATTTTTTTTGTTAATACCATGTTTTGAAACCCGAACAGTTCAATTTCCGGTTTGAATTGATCAATCAAAATGGAAATCATTCAACCAATTCTAGTTATTGGATCACTGTTTTTAAAAATACTTTTTTGCTGACGGTGAATATTGAACTTAAAACCTTCAACTTTTATATTATAAATCTACCACTAGACTATCACAATCAATTGCCATTTTATTCTCGTTTAATAATTTTATATCATAAATCATTTAATTTTAAAATTATTTTAAATATAACTAATTAATTATTTTAAAAGGCACTAAAAAATGTATTTGATTTTTTTATGTATCCTATGAATTCAATTGAATATATTATATTTTAAATATATTTCTTTCAATTACATGTTTAAATTATATATTTAAATTTTTTATACAATTAATGAAATTAAAATTTTTAAAACTATTTTTCAAATCAAATCAACAGTAATTTATTCAAAATTATATTTTTTTTTATTTAATGCAGTATGTTCAAAGTTCTAAATTTAGAAATTTATTCTTTAAATGAATAATATTTATACACTATAAAACAAATTTATTAAGTTTTTAATATAATATATAAGACATGAAAATCATGGTCAATATGAATCAATTATTTGCAATGTCATAAAATCATTTTTTATTGAGTGTTTTATTTTCTTAGATAATAAATTAACGTAAATACATACTCCCTCCGTCTACTTATTATTGTCATTTCAGAGGGATTTTGATGTTTCTTTTTTATTGTCATTTTGTATTTTTAATGTACTTTTGCTTCAAGTTTTCTATTCATACCCCTGTTAATTTATTCAACTTTCAAGATAATCACATTTTAATATCCAATAATAAGATGAGAAGATTATAAAAATCAATATTTAAACATATTAATGAAGTATTGAAAATAGAGTAGGGCATTTATGAAAGGGTAAATTAGTAAATCAATTCATTCTGTTTATTGTTATCTTAAAAATTGTAAATTGGTTAAAACGACAATATTTAGTAGACGGAGGTAGTATTTATAATTTAAATATTCATAAATATATCTCTTTCATTTTCATTTTACATGTTTCCAATTTATTTATGTTTATTTCCTTTCCTATTTCCGTATCTATAGTGCATTTTTTAAATTTAACTTTTTAAGATAAGGTAGATGAATGCGTTGCATAAGTTGCATATGCAATTAAACCCACCTAAATTATTTCTTAATCAAATTAAAATTTTACGTTTTATGTCTTATTCTCTTTAATGTGATTATAATCATATTTTTATACTTCTAATTAAGCAACTTGTTCAGTTCATATATAGTTTGCTGCTTTGTACAGTTTATAGTAATTTTTGCTAATATGTGACATTCAGTTTTAATTTTATCACCCGGGTAGGTAACTTCTATCATGTACTATTATGAATAAAAATCAAATTCTTCTGTTTTATCTTATAGTTTTTATTTGCTACAAATGTTCACAAATTTAATCTATTTGCAAAAAAATAGAAATGGTCAAGACGTATAAGATAAAACTACCTTAGGTTATAATTTGATAGCTAGAAGCCTAGGATATAATTTTAGATCCTAAAATAAAATTTAGCTTAATACTCTAATAAAAAACTTTATAATAAAATATTTAATATTTTTTTTTCTAAAAAACTCCATTGAATTTTAGTTTAAGTTTTAATAGACTTCTTAAAGGGTAAGACTTTCACAACATTGATCAACCTATTTGAAATGAGTATGAACATGGATCAAATCTACACTTCTTAATTGTTAAATTTCATCAAAATGTAAATTTTGTGAGGAATGAGTATTCCACATCGCTTTTAAAGGATCAGCTTGTTCTTAAGCAGGGTTTTGAAGACCTTAATTTGAATAACGCATTTTAAAATTGTGAGATTGTTCGTAAATGATGTCAAAACGAACAACATGATTTTAAACTTATTATTTTGAACATTTTAGGATAAAGGCATAATATTTTGTTCATGGCATCTTTTCTAAAGGGTCCACTTTCATAATATTAGTTTTTTGCTATTACGTTAATTAGGCAAAATAATTTTTGTCCATTTTGGTAAACTATAACTGATCCCGAAAAAAAGCAAAAGAACAATGGATACTCTAATTGAAGCTCTCGCATTCCATCACCTCAGCTTCGTAAACTTCGCTTTTATCAATAATCTCTAGATTTGTATCGCTATCGATACCGCCACCTTCAGCTTCAGACGAGTCTCAGCCTCCTCCGCCGTCATCTCCATTTCTCTCAAATCTCATAATCCAATACCATTCATTGCCGAAGTGATCCACCTGATGTATGGTTTCCTCAGGCGAAAACTCGATCTCAACGACGAATCCGATTGTAGAAGGATTTTGATTTCATGGAAAAACTTGACTGCGTTTTGATGGATTGTCGGTGTCTGCGTGGACGAGTTTGAGAGAGTAAATCTGAGAAAAATGCTTGTAGCGGACTTTATAGACTGTTACGCTGATTCCATGGCCTAATACGAGAAGCTTTTCAAGATCGTTGCAGGAGCTCTCGACGGAGGAGTTTTAGGTGGTGGTTGTGGCGGAGGGAGGGAGGGAGAGGCAGGGGAGTTTTAGATCATTGCAACTGCCCTTGGCCTTTGTCCGTACTTATGCATCCTTTACTGGATTGTGCTTCTTTATCCTAAAGTCATCCAATCATATGAAACACACCAAGAGAATTCTTGTGTTATTATATTTGTCTTTTTCTTATACATCTTGTATTTTCGAATTGCATTTGATGTTGTTAAGTGCATCCTTTTCAGGTGTGGGATTCGAAATGGAATGAAAGAACATATTTCAGCACAAGAAAGTTAACATAGCTGCATATGTAACTTCTGGCTATAAGAATCATATATTTGGTTCCACAGTATGCCCAAACATGTGAGGGGATATTAACTTAGACTTTTACCCCATATATTAGGCTTTTATAATATGGTTTTTGCTTCAAAATTGAGTAGTTTTATATTCAAACATAAGACTGTAACAACTTGTATACCAGCTATAACACCTTGTATACCATGTATAACAATTGTTATACTAGGTTTAATGCCTCCATAAAATAATTTTTGCTATGAAATCGAGTATAATATAAGATTTATTTTATAATCTACAAGATTATCAGATTAGGATAGAAATAATATACCATGTATAACATCTTTTATACTAGGTATAACATCTTCTATACCAGGTATAACATTTGTTAGGATAATAATTGGTTGTTTATATTAGCATGTCAACAGATTAAAATCAATGAATATAAGATATATAATAAATAGAAGACATGTATCATAAATAGAAGACATGTTACCATCGAAGTCAATCGCATAAAATTTCAAATTAATAAAAAACTGTTAATAATATACTCAGGGTTGTCTATTAGGGAGAGCAGGGTGAGTGACCGCTCAGGGCCTCAAGTTTTCGGAGGCCTCAAATATATGTCCGGGTTTAGTAATAATATGAACAAATTATATATTTTTATGTGTAAAATAATAGCATTTTAGTAATTTGGTCCAGTGGTAGGTTCGCTCTCTTGCTTTTTATTTTATTTTTTTTCCATATAAACTGTATCTCTCTTATTTCCGATTTTTTTCATCTTTAATTTTTTACAAAAATATATTTATTTTTCGTTTAATATTCGTAAGGTTTTAATATAAGAATGAAAACTATAGTTTAGATATTATTATTTACATTCAAAAGAGACTATATTAACAATTACATATTTTTTATTTATAATATCAAATCTTTTAATTTAAAGAATATTAATATAAAAAATTAGTTCTTTAAAATTAAAATAATAATGGTTTAAGTTTTAAGTCTCTCAAATTAAATTAGAATTTGTTATTTTACTGTTTGTTAGTAACGATTTAACATTATAACTTTTTTCCTAAGTTTTGTTTAATTTTCTTTTAGTTAAGTCTTGTATAAGCAATTTGGTTATTCAATTCTTTTTCAAATTATTAATTTCAATGTTAATGGAAAAATTAGTACATATTGAATATAAAAAATTGATATACTTTTATTTTAAAAAGTAACAAAATATTAATTTAGTTAATTCAATATATATCTTAGAGATTATGATACCGTATTTTAATAAGAGTCTTTTTAATCAAATTTGTACTATATCATTAGTCAATAAAATTGATAACAAGAATTTGTATAAAATTTATTTCAAAAAGGTGAATGAAATATTTTAAAAAAAGCTCTGGTTACCAAAATTTTCAAATAATAAATATGGTAACCCTTTAATATGTATACAAAGTTCTAAAGTGTTTGTTTTAAAAAAAGTTGGTGATGAATGTTTTTTTAAAATACTTACATTAAGTGGCCTGCATTTAATATTTTGCTCAGGATGCCGAAAATTTCCGAGACTCGGTCATGACTTTTTCAACTTGCAATATTAATTGAATAACCATTGTCTTCTCCTTCCAAAGAATGCAAAACTAATGGCGATGGGACAGAAGTAGCCGCGTCCCCGATATTTATGTCGTGGAGAAATTATATGGGAATCTATATTTTGTAAACTTTATAAGTGAAATATTAAGACATAAATAATATAAGTAATTAAAAGCAAAAAATGTTAGAAAAATAAAAAGTGTTCATATGTTAGTTAAGAATAAAGTTTATTACAAAATTTTATTTATTTTTTGAATAATATTTGAACCCAAATTTTATGACATATGTTTTGTGAATTAAATAAAAAATTTTATTTACCGCGTGCCAAAACAAGTTAAAGATCAGATGCAGATAAAAATAAAAAATATGTTTTATGCAATTTTTGAAGCAACCTTATTTGTTATATATACCACCAAAAACTCAGGAAGATGAAGCTTCTTTAGAGTACTCCCTCCGGTACATAATAATTGTCATTTTACTAAACAATCTATTTTTCATTTTAAAATATCAATCGTAAAATTTAACATTTTTTCTTAATTTATTTTTGAATTAATTAAAAAACAGATTAAATATAACTAATGAAGTTAATAAGGTTATATATTAGGTAGTATTAAGAAGAAATGAAATTTTATATAATAAGATAAAAGAAATAAATTAATCATTTTAATAGTGTAACAAATATTTTATTAGTTTTGATAAAAAATCATAGAATGCCAATCTTTTAACATCGGAGGAGTATATAAAACTAATTTTTAAATATTGAACTATGAAGTATATTTTGATTGACAAATGAGAAAATAAATCACATACATCAAACAAACCATCCTACTATAATAAAAGCATGCATTGAAGTATCAACTCATTGTAAAACTATTGAGACAGCGGATTCATATATTTGAAGAATTCGAGCGTAGTGGAATGGGATCTCCAAAATGAGTGGCTAGCATGGGTTCTGCAACTGCTCTCATGTAGTTCACTACGTATTTCACCCTTTCCGATTCATCAAACTCGAATTGTTCATTACCATCCTCGATGTTGGCATCCTAACTTAACTCAAATTCTTCTATTGTTTTGACGCTAAACGAACATTCACTTTCAATCACATTACCAGGGCCGGCCCTGGGAGGTGGGCAACAAGTGCCACCGCCCAGAGCTCATGTCGAAAGGGGCCCAAAAAATTATATTTTTTTAATAATTTTAGTAGTTAATGTTAAAAATATAAAATTAAACAATAATTAATAGTAGATGAATTGGTAAGAAATTTGTTATGGATACAAAAGGTTATGGGATTGAATCTTAATATCAACAAAACAGTTAATTTTTATCATAATTTTTTTACCGATGATCCATTTTAATTATATTATTTTACCTAGGACCCTCATTTGTCAGGACCGGGCCTTCACATTACTCACTTCTTCTACACTTGGAGTACACAATGGAATGTTGTAATTGTCCGGTTTCGATTCTTCAATCATTCCCTGCCCCAAGTTTTCCAATAATCTAATATACGTGTCAAAGAAATACAGATCGAAGAAAGAAGAAGAGAGCAAGTAATTATTACCTCATCAACCATCTGTTTGAGAGAATCTCCTATTATTTGTCAAATTGCGCTCAAAGGATTTTTATCACTTTTGGCCATGAATGTAATCACCATTTGACCTCCATGCACCATCTCTTCTGACCGTAATCTTAAAAAATTTGTAAAATCCCTTACAAATTGATTCCCATATGCTTTATGCACACTTGCTGAGCTGGATTTCGCTACACAGATTTCCTTTGTTTAATGGAACCCCACATTCACTTGTAAGCCCTTTGGGAACCTATTTCACATTGATAACTAATTAATTGGATTATCCTTAACAAAGAATAAATAAATTAATAATTAAAGGATGGAATCGAAACTAAAATTAATTATATATACCTGAGAACACCAATGGAGACTGTAAGAGGAAAAAACAAAGTGCATAGATTTATTAGGAAACAGCCTTTCATTGAAACTCCCCGGAATTGCGGCTACGAAGCAATGCTCTAACTTATTATTTCCCTTTTCTTTTTTCAACATCCGCTGAAAATTGGGCAATACTGACCTGAAAATGGTGTTGAAGTCGTTCCCCCGAAGATCATTAAGGAAAACTGAAGCATGGGTGGTTTCGTGCTGAATGCAGCAAATGTGGAATCGATAGATTGAATGATTTGGTGAAGGGGAAGAAGTGTGTTGGGTCCAGAAGAACAACCCATATCTGCCATTCTCAAGGACTCATCTTAGGGCTCGTTTGGTTGGCGGAATAGTTATTCCGTGGAATAGGAGAAAAACGAATACAAAAAAGTGGAGTGTTAGCATAGAACCCGTCGTCGAGATGGAATAGCTATTCCGAGCTATCATACAAATCATGGAATAGCTATTCCTTTCTCGAGGGGAGAGGAGGAATAGCCATTCCATGAGTTATATGATAGCTAGGAATAGCTATTTCATCCCGACGACAAATTCTAGGCAAAAACCCCAGTTAATCCATTCGATTTTCTCTTATTCCGCGGAATAGCTATTCCGCCAACCAAACGAGACCTTAGAGTCTGTTTAATATTGCTTTTCAAGCTGTTGTCTCAATGAATTGACCTCACAAATTTTTTATAGAATTACATATTTTAGCTTTGAATAACACATTTTAATCTTTCTGCATATTATTTTATTAAGAACTGTCTGACTTGTTTTTTCCAAAATCAACTCTACTTTTTATAAGAAAAGCTTGAAAATGTAACTTTTTAGAAAAGTAACTTTGGGAAAGCACAGCTTCACTAATCTTTCAACAAATCTGAAAATTTTGAAGGGTTATCTTTTAGAGATGGACAATTGTTCAATTAATTATTGAGTTGCCCACAGTATTTTTTTTTATATAATTCAGTATGGAAGCCTGACCCAATCTCAAGTAGTCACAAATAAATATTATTGTATATAGATTTGCCCATCATATTCAGATGTCTTAAACAGTTAACATGATGCATGAACCTTGGATTGAGTTTCAAGTAGGGATGGCAACGGATCCCGGACCCGGTCCGGATCCGTGGATCCGGATCCGTTTTTTAGGGTCCGGATCTCAATTTTATAGACTCGTCGGATCTGGACCCGGATACGGATCCGGGTCCAGGAAACGGGTCCGGATAATGAAATCCGGATCCGGACCCGGATCCGTAATTAAATATTAATTGTATTTTTTTATTTATTATTTACCCCGAAAATATTGGATAATTAATATTATTTGATATCCACGTAAATCCAATTGCATGAACATAATTAAATGAGCATGTAAACT
>CATIWQ010100106.1:0-17544 GCA_949673415.1 Euphorbia schlechtendalii | reverse complement strand
TGCTGGCACACAACAGGAACCAAGCCCTCTCTTGGGGGGTCCCACATCACCTCCCCCTTCTTCGGAGCCTTTCCCATAATCCCACGCGAGGACCCCATCAGTAGTTGAAAAATCTCAGTCGCCTCTTTCTTTTTGAGGGTGGTGGGCGTTTGACAATCCTCCCCTTCGGCAGGAAAGGGAGAAGATGATTCCCCAACCGCAACTTGGCTTCCGATCAAAGACTTGTTTTGCAGGACCCTTGAAGACTCGACGGCTGGAAGATCGCTTTTGAAGGACATCAGGCTTGATCGTGCTTTCTCTCGAATATCAACTTATTGCAGCGCTTCCAAAGCCTCCATGTGATTATAAACCAAAGAAATGTACCGAAGTCCAAGCGATTACCCGGATGAAAGAACTCTTGCCAAATGTCGTGGAAACTCAATAGACTAGAAGGAATCGGCAATGTCATGCCCAACCATTTCAGAATTTCATACCAAACATGTCGACTAGAGTTACACAAAAGAAGTAAATGATCCATCGTTTCAACTCCGTCACAAAATGGACAGGTGATATCAACAATTGAGGCACAACCACGAGAGTTTAGAAAGTATCGTGTTGCTAGGCTACCATGAAAAAGCATCCAACCAAAGAATTTAATCTTTGGTAAAAGACATTCATTATCTATAATTTTTTATTAGTTGAGTTGGAATCGACATTTAAGAATTTATTTTCCAGTTATGTTGTATATATATTTACCGGAGAAGAATGAAAAAAAAAACCCATTTGGTAATAATGTGTTAGGGCTATATATTTTAGGGTAAATAGATTAGAACGATAGATGCATTCGCCATAGTTTTAGCATTACAGCAGACCCGTGTCAAATATATAGCGGATTTGGGTGCTCTAGCCAAAACGAATCCTATTTCAGCTATTACCTAACAATGTATGATAAAGAATTTCTAGAGTTGAAAAATTAGCTTCAGAAAAAATTTTGGGCAACTTTTAACTCTTTATTCTATTTTGAAGAGCTAAACTTTTCTGTAAATTTTTAAGGTATTGTTCTCTTGGTCTCTCTTATCCTTTACTTCTTTAAATCCAAACAATAATATTTTTAGTTAAATCGCTTAGCAAGCTTGTTTTTTATATATGGGCAAATTTTAAAAATCGACTAAAATTCAAAATGAATTTCAGCAGAACTTCTGGATTTAACTTACAAGATCATTTGAAGTTTCATATCCTTTCATTTGTTTCTGTGATCAACCATGTGTACATGAGTATTTATGTATTTTCTTATCTTATTTTACCATTATCTCTTAAACAGTTCATCTTTTTGATATGTCATTTTAAAAGTTTTTTGTACGTTCCATTATTATTTTCCAAAACGCCATTAATTGTGATATACATTTTCGAAAACTTTTTTTCAACTGTAGAAACTTGGTAGGAAGCTTAGATTTCATTGGAATTTTGTTCAATCGATTAAATTTATGTTTGTACCAGGTTTCTACTATTTTTTTTATAACATATGTGTACATATTATGAAGGAATTCTACAAAATTCACATATATATTAGCAAAGTGTTTAATAAAACAATACAATCCTAATAGTGTTTAATAAAACAATACAATCCGGTAGGAATCTGGTAGGTATCTGGAAGGATGATTAAAAATCATTAATAAGACTAATACGAAAACAAGTATAAAAGCCAAAAAAGATTACCAAACACCATAAATTGAAAACAAATGTAAATATGTCAATATATCAATGAATATCTATAAACCAAGACAAAAATTCAACAATTAAAAAAAAACAGCTACTTATTAGTTTTTACCAGACGTGCTAAAAAGACTAAAAAGGAAAAACAGAGAATACGAGGGATATCAATGACAAAAAAAAACAACTTCTTACTAAGTTCGTACCAGATTCCTACCAGGTTCCATTGTTATATACATTTTCGAAACTTTTTTTCCAACTGTTCAATATCTGGTAGGAATTTTATATTTCATTGAAAGTTAATTTGTTTAATCCATAAAATTTATATTTGTACCAAATTTATACTATGATTCATAATTTAATAGCATCCTACCAGATACCTTCAAAAAAAATTTTTCAAACTATTCAATATTTGGTAGGAATTAATAGGTTAATCTAGTAAAAATCTTATATTTCATTGGAAGTTTCTTCAAACCACCAAATTTATGTTTGTATTTAGTTTTTACTACATTTCATAAAAAAAAATAGCAAGATCCTACTAGATTCTGTTGAATTAAAACAAAAAATTCAAATATTTAATATAAGATTCCTACCAGATGCCTATCAAGGTCCTGCCAAATATCAAACACCCGAAAAAAAAGTTTCAAAAAATATATTAAAATAGATGGCGTCACGAAGATAAAAATGAGATGAACAAAATATTCTAAGCGGCATGTCAAAAAACTAAACCTTCGGAGAGATAATGATAAAATAATAAGCGAAAATAAAAAAAATTATGAATAGTATCAGTGGAGCGTATTAAATGATAATTTTAAACTTAACTAATATCTAGAGCTTCGTCCTAAACCTAATTCAATTGCATTTTCTTTGTTTATGGTTATGGTGTAATTAAATCAAGCCCTCTATCACTTCCGTCGTCAGATGCCTAAAACCTGCCTGTATCCCGATCAAGTCCCCGTCGCTACTAATTCACCACCACTGCCTTCTTCGATTGCCATAATTTTCCACAATGCGATTTCTCACTGATTGAATAGTTTTACTGGTACATTCTTGGTGTTATCACGATCAATCTAACCTTGTGCAATATTGATTCAATCTCAACCCGTCAGCCTACAATTTCAGAATCGATTCGAGAATATTTTGATCAATGTAGCCTAGTGCAATTCGGTTTCACTTCAATCCGTCCGCCTATAGAGTCAAATTCGATTTGGTATGTCTTTTCCCTTATGATGATCCAATTTTTAGAGAGATAGATAGAAGACGCCTCGTCCTCCCTTGGCGCACCCTTAAGAGATAGGTAGACACCGCCTTGCCCTCACTTGGCCTGAGAGATTTAGGTAGAAGGAAGCTTGTCCCTCTCTTCAAGTGCATCTAAACAGAGAGAGATCTGTAGAAGGACGCTTGTCCCTCTCTTCAAGTGCATCTAAACAGAGAGAGATATGTAGAAGTATGCTTGTCCCTCTCTAAGCGCAATCTAAACCGAGAGAGATAGGTAGACGACGTTTGCCCCTCTCCAAACGCATCCTTATGGATCATCATAGCAATCTTTGAAATTCTCATCCCATGCATTCCAACTCACCCTCAAACCAAACTCCAATTGCAACCAAGGACGGGAAAATTTATTTTGAGAATCTACCCAATTCATATTGCGAGTCCATGGTTATGAAATCAATTTTTGGAAAATATGGAGTGCGAGGTTCAGTCTTTATCAATAGGAAACGCAATATGAGAATCTGAATTTTTGCTTCTTTACTCCGGATGGCTCGTTGCTTTTTCATGAAGTTATTTTCAAACTCGAATTATAGTTATGATTGGTAACATTCGGTTACATGCTTTCAAGGCCCGACACGCTCCAAAAATTAGCTAGCTCACCCACTCACTCACATAACCAACCGAGGAGATTCCAGGCTACTCTGAGGGATTCCTGATCCTACGTAGAAGTGGTCTCTAGCACCCATTCTAAGCTTGATGCACTATCAGCAAGTCCGACCCATTGGTCCTCGCATTCATGTGTGGCTAAGGTAAAACACCTCACTCTATTTCTAGATTTATTCAACTTGCTCTTGAAGCATAGTCATGCAATTAAATTCATTGCCCCATTGGGAAATAATGTTGTTCTATTGGGCTTTTTCTCTATGGACCGATTAATGGCATTTATCGAGTTGGATTGATTTGATTTGCTTGACATTTTTCTATTGGTTACCCCATACGATCCCAAGATTGTTCCAACAGAATGCTTGATGTACGTAGACGACTTTGGATATTCCACCTTCCATTGTGTCGGTAGAATTATTGACCAAATTATGTGCAAACTTTGGGAAATTGGTGAAGCTTGATTTTACTTTGAAAAGCCTGGCCATTTAGATGTCATCACCTATCTTCTCTCCATTCCATTAGGTACACCAAACCAGAAATCAACCTCTCCTTCAACGGTGCTTTGGTCCCCATTTTCATCAACTTTCGATATGCGGTAGCATGCCAAAACTGTCACGCCTCTGATTCTATTACTTCCATATCCTTTTCCAAGGATTCAAACTCAGATTGCTCAGAAGTTCAATGGAAAAAAGCTTGAAAAGCAGGCCGGCAACTTTGAGTTAAAACCGGACAGCCACAATCCCAACCTTAGTTTCCCATGAAAATCATAATGAGGTGGCGAATTCAGGCAAACCCGCAAGTCATCCTGGTGTCTCATCCCCGAAAATCATCATCGCTTTAGCTCCAAATCATTTCGCTCCTCTCAGCCTTAAAGGAAACATAGCAAATATCACGACTATCCCAAACTCTCTAGCACAAAAATGGGACAATAGCTATATGCTTATTTTCTCCCAGGGAAAATATGAAAATTCGCATCCTTTAGATAGCCCATTTGAGGGTTTTAAGGAACAAACATCTAATGAAGAAGCTAAAGCAGACTAGCCACAATTATATGGCTCTCGATCAAACAACGTACCGATCTGACCCTAGCTCAAGTTTGAAAGGACTAGACATCTCCAACATGAATCGTATTCATTAGACATGATGCATTCCCTAGAGGCAATTAGGGCGATATATCTTTATTAGTCACTAATGTACAAACAGTTTCAAATTATTGCTTATCAATAATAAGAAATCTTTGTTATATATCAATGATTGTTTCTAAATTATGTATCTCGGTGACACACTCATAAATCTCAAAACAGAGTATGTGATTGATAGAACGGATTTCTAGTCAATCTTAGTAGATAAAGGCGAGTGGTTTTCTTTGTGAACAAGTCTAATTACAGGATAGCTACAGCTATCCCATGAGCTAACACTTAATCCGAGCTGTATAAATTGGATGGTACTTAACCTGATGGAAGGAATGTATTGTATTGGTTACTATTGTAGAACCATATGTAGTCACTATAATGTGACGTTCCGAGAATTGAGAGATCATACACCTTTGCTAGAAAGCCCATTGATCGATTACAGTTATCGGGTTCCATGTCAGTCTAGAACATAGAGCCTAAAAGATTTCAAATGGGAAGCCAAGTTTAGGTTAACCTCTAGTTGCTCTATACTTTGGGATCTTATGAAATTACACACATTAGGCCTTCACCGTACTGAATAAAGGACTCATTGACGGGTTCTACACCGAGAATAAAAGGGAGTGTCAAACTCATTTTAGATGGACCATAAATTGGTCAGACTAGATAAATAAGTGGAAGAGGAAAATATTCAACGTGCAGAGCAACATAATTTTTTTCATTACGAGTAGGCCCCATGAACACGGGTTGTTTATGTTAGACATGATGTATGCCCTAGAAGCAATTAGGGCGATATATCTTTTTTAGTTATAATGTACAAACAGTTTTGAATTATTATTATTAATAATAATTCAAAACTGTTTGGAACAGACAGATTAGCATGTGTAGGCTTATACCTTGGATTTGAGGTACCTTGAGTTAACACATGAATGTATTCAGGTAATACATTGGAGACCACTATAAGACACACACTTGGAAATTACTATATATGTGTTGGTGTCATATCTTATTGCAATAGTAGGACAAATATCCTCAAACCTGAGATACCGGCTATCTTAGGTAGGAGTTACTATACTTTGGGTATACTTATTCATGCCCTAGCGATTAGGATGATACGGGTGATTACGGTATAGCGATGATCATATGTTGGTAAGCTGTGTAGTCAAGATGGGATCTATCAATCCTGATATAGCAATATAATGGGAGATGTACCTTAAAGCCCCTTGTTGAAGTGACACACTCATAAACCTCTGATCAGAATATAACATTGATAGAACGGTTTTCTAGTCAATCAAGATACATTATGGCTGAGTGGTGTTCTTCGTGTTCAAATATAATTCCAGAATAGCTACTGCTATTACAGGAGCTAACACTTAATCCGAGCTCAAAAAACTGGATGGTACTTAACCTGATGGAAGGAGTGTATTGTATTGGTTACTACTGCAACCAGATCAAGTTACAGGCACGTGACGTTCCAAGTATCGGGGGATCATACACCTTTACTAAAAAGCACATTTGATCATCTAAAGCTATCGGGTTCCATATCAGTCTGGAACACTGAGCCTAAAGGTTCCCGGATGGGAAGCCAAGTTTAGGTTAACCTCTAACGTCTCTATACTTTGGGATCCTATGAGGTGTTGGGTCTTTATCATACCATGTAAAGAACCTATATATTAGGTCTGTACCGAAAATACAAGATGTGAAATCAGTGAGAAGAATTATTAATTGGTTGAACAAAATTAATAATTAAAAGGAATGATGAGAAAATAGGGAAAAAGGTTGCATGAAGCGAGCAAGGGGTTTTTCCCATTGTGATTGAGCCCCAAAGAAACATGGGTTGTTTGAAGTGGGGCCTGCACGGTTACCCCTTGAGCCAATGGGCTCACTGGTTGCTAGCACGCGTGGACATCTCGCACGCGCTAGAGGGCTGCAAGCTTCAAGCGCTGCCGCAAGGTAGCGCTTGAGTGGCCTGTGCGCGCAAGCCTGTAAGCTGGGTTTGCGGCACAAGGTAAGCTCGTTAGGGCTTGCCTTCTGGCAACCTGCAGGTCGCTATACCCACATGGCTGACTAGCTATACATGGGATGTGTTTATCCCATCCCATGTAGAGTTATAGGGGGAGTCTATCACTACCCCATTTTTCCCTATATATAGGCTTCAAGCCTCTCATTATTCACAAACACTAAAAAAGTTAGAGCTATTTTTCTCTCAGATTTCTACTCTCTTCTTCCTTTTGTTGTGTGAGATCCTTCACAAGTTTCTCCAAACAAATCGAAGAATTCTTATTGAAGGCTCTAAATCTAAGTGAGCATTTGGGATTATTTTCAGGTTTATATTCGAGTAGTCTAGCAGCTACTGTCAATCGATGGGTTCTACCTCTTCGAGGTTTTGATCGGTGAAGATCCGTGTGGATCAATTCATAAAGGCTCTCCTAGTTTGAAAGCTTTTGCCATCGGAATTACTCAAAGGGAACATCGCTACCAAAGAGAGATCAAGCATGCATCAACTGGTAATGCTTTAATCTTTAGATGTTAGGTTTCTTTTATATGTTTTATAAACCTAAAAGCAACTATGAAATGTTTTAACTTAGATTATATCAATCATGGCATGCTTAGGAGATTCTCAGGTTAATTTTATGTTTTGAAAATCCGTTTTGCTACGATTGCATATTCAATTACTGTCTTAATTAAGCAACAATGGTTTCAGAGCCTACCTTATGCTATGCATGATTGATTATAACATGTTAAAATGTGATTCTCTATGAATTGATTAAAGTATGTTATGCATGACTTAGTGTTCAATTCCTGTTGTACAAAATGATGTGATAGCTGGATTTAGGTTTTGCAATGTTTATCATATAAAATTAGCAATGTTTTACTACACGGGTAAATGCTTTAATTAAGGGTCGTCTCGTACTTCACTTAATTAAGGAACGAAATATTTAAATCATAATTATCTGTGGTATTATGAATCAAAGTGCCCGTGATGATTTTGGAAAGGAATGGACAAGGTTGCTCATTCACTTTAAGGGGGCCTCTCCTACCTGGAAATCACTATCGTTATTAGATTCCCAAATACCCAAGGGATTTTTATGACTTAGTCGATTTCTAGTATGAGAATTAGATTTCGCATATGGTTTTACAAAGGTGGTTTAAATTGTTAAATTAAAACATATAGACATAGGTGCAAGAACTTAAAACATGGACCTTGTTTGTTTTGCATGTTATGTGGAGTCTTGGCATAATGGAATGATTACGATATACCACTCAGAGCATGTTCCCTTAGAGTTAATAATTCCAAATATCCCGGAATTACTATTTCATAATCATATCCATCATATAAGACCTAGACTCGGGCGCGATCAGTGGCACCAATGAAATCCCTATAACAATATTAAGGAGGTAAAATGTCTTCCCGTCATAAGTCGTGATACGAACCTTATTAACGGATGTAAGCACATGTAAAACATGCCTTCCTTTAATATGTGTTTGGTCATGAGACTAGATGGGGTTAATGCCTTAACCAAGGAGGGTTAGTTGTCCATATTATTGGAGCTAATGCCGAGTTGGAAACACATTTGAGGAGTCGTACAATTAGGTACGTACGTCTCGAGAAAGAGAGCTCGAATGGATTAGCAATCGCAAGAGATGCAAATGGATGGGTTCCAACCATGGTTATCTTGTTATGGCTCGACCTGGAATAGTGGGTGTCATAATGAATGGTTATGGATACTACCTACTAAGGAAAATTAGTTCGACCAAATTTTCCGAATTTGAATAGAAATGGCTATTTAAATGTCAAGAAAAATAGTAGGAATTGTGTGTTTAATTAAAGACATTATATTAAATGCATGTACATATACTAATGTCTGAATAAGTTCTATCTTATATCTAGGTTGAACAATGAATCCGAACATAAACTTTCGCTCAATTCTTGACAACAAATTAGATGGTAACTAGTTAATATATTTTTGACCCTTTTTGGTAGCTAGTTATCGCAGGTGCCAACCTAGTTGAGATGTGCGAAACTAGTGATCCTTCTTAAGTCTTTTTTTTCTTAAAAAACATAAAGCCTACTAAATTAGCAATATCCCTTTCATATATCTAATATTATCATGTCCAATTGATATTCATACGATATTATTGGTAATAAAAATATAAATAAAATTCTGGACCTTTCTTATCAATTCCAAGATGAACATCAATAATATTAGTACGTTTATTATCTAACTTTCATATATACGTAACCTAAGTCATGTCGATAAAAAAAAATCTAAATATGTTGATCTCATGGGACACTGGAAAATAGTTTTTTTAATGATTTAAACAAAGTCTGCCCGTGCAATACAAAACTTTTAAGTTACCGTTTACCAATTTACATAATTTTAATTGGATACCGTTTACTATGTACTTAAATTGGATCGATCAAACTCCGGAGGGGAATGATGGTGCTAGCACGGTGAAAGATGTTACGGTTGAGTCTGATTTCTCACCTAAAATCTCAGCTACAGTGCATACAAAACAGAAATGACACTTTGATGATGGGGGACGAAAATATTGAAGCATTGATACATAACAACTCAAAACAAAGGACATATATAGTATTCTCATTCTTCTGAAACGAAGGCATTAGAGTCATGAAATGAAGCGCTTGAGGAGGATATAATTACATGATATTGTAGGTTGTTCGAAAGCAAAAGAGATTCAGCTTGGCGCATTCTTGCAAGAATCCAACAGATATTCGCCTTAATCATTGACTTTTGGGGATGGTTGTCTTTATTTTAGTATCTTTTAGCTTTAGTTTTCAGTTTTCTTCTATTTTTTCCTTTTTATTTACTAATATTTGAGCCAAAATTTTCTCTTGGTTGCTGGGTACAGCCTAGTTGAAATCTCTGTCCTTTATAATTTTCCAGCCTCTATTTATAAAAAAAAACACTAAAATTGGATAAATCATATACAAAAGAGAAGTTGAGTTATGCAACAAACCCCAAAAATAATTAGTTAAGTGTAGATAAAATAAACAGGTATTTGAATCAACAATGACAAATGGGTGCAAATTATTCAAAACCAATAGTAAAATGCAAATGAAGAGAAAATAACGCAATAAAATGTTCGCATAATAAAAACAAGCCATTGAATAAATATCGATAACAATTTTGTAAACTGAGAGTGAGTTTCGGAATTACAAAAATAATAACAAAAATTGTTTACCCCTTTGTACGGATTCAACATTTTGCAGTCATTCAATTCATGTTTATGCAATGTGGGGGACAATGGCAAGGCCACTGCCAATGCCAAAGGAGAAGGCAATAGGAGGGAAGAAGACAACGAGTGGATTGGTTGGAGTAGCCATTGACAAAGACAAAGCAAGCCAAAATGCTTTAAAATGGGCACTTGATCATGTTATCTCTCGAGGCCAAACTATTGTCTTAATCCATGTTCTTCCTAAGCCCTCCTACGGTTTGTGCTACATTTTTATCTGGACCGTTAATTACAGCCCCAGATTACTGTACACCGCCATTGGAATGACTAAGATAGCCTTGATTAAAAATAAATAGAAATTTTCTGTGACCCAAGTATTGGTGACGGACAAATGGCACTGGTCAACAAATTATAATTATTTGTGGAGCATTTGCGGCAAATGGTATTCAATGTTCGTCACAAATGCTCTAGGCATTCGCAACAAAATCCAGTATCATCGTATCCGCATCCATTAGTTGGGCCTTCATAAAAAAATGCTCAATCCAATGGAATGGGCTTCTTCTTAAGGTCTAGGTTAAAATTTTTATTATTATTTTTTCATGTATTTATGTAATCTCTGGCAAACTCAGCACTCGTTTATGAAATCACAAATATTTACCTAGTCTTTTGGTTGAGAGTTTTGTTGACTTTTTGGTAACGTTCTTGCAAGCATTAAATTGTTTTTTACTATTGGTTTCTTATTTATATAATTTTAAATAATCTCCAAGAACGGACAACAACAATTTTTTATTCATGTCAAAATTCATTCAGTTTTAACGTCCTAGTACATTATCAGTCATTTCCATCGGCGGTGCTTGGTTAAACGAGCAATTTTCAATGTCATATTCAGTTTTTCACATGTTAAATGTGCAGGAGTTCATGCAACAAAAGCAGACCTAACTTCAAAGCGCCAAATCACAAAACAACTATTCATTTCATTTCATTGCTATTGTAGCCTTAAGGATGTACATTGCCTCGACATTATGCTTGAGGACACTGATATTCCCAAAGCTATTATTCAATATGCTTCCTTTGCTGCTATTGACACTTTAGTCCTTGGTGCTTCCCGTCGTGTTTTTACCAGGTTCGCCATTTGCTTTCTTTTTCTTTTCACTAAATGCATCCATTGCTCCTCCAAATTGTCACTTTCCACCTACGGCTCCTAAATTTTTATAAGATCTTCGTAGCTCCCCCAACTTAACAATGGAAACAGCTTTCCCCATAAACGCCACATGTTAGATGGTTGGTTTGATTTTTTAAAGATGTCAACTTTTAATTTTTCTTCATCCAATCATAAGTTGACACGTGACATTCAAGTGGTAAATTGTTGCATTTGTGCTAAGTTGAGTGATTTATAGGACATTTTCAATGTTCAGTGGGCTGTAAGTGGAATAATTACGTTTTTTCTTTTTCTATATGTCAACTCTCTGCTTTCATCTTATGTGACTAAACATAACAGGAAATTCAAGCTAGACATACCAAGCTCTGTGTCCAAGACCGCACCCAATTTCTGCAACGTATATGTCATTAACAAAGGGAAGACATCATCGATACGCCAAGCTTCTAGGCCACCCCCTTATCCTTCTCCATTGCTGGACCAAATACAAGAAAAACCGAAGATGTCGATCGATAGAATTTCTTATGACATTCGATCCACGCGTAATAATAGTATACTCACAGGTCACCGTGTTTTCCTGCTTTTACTTCTATTTGTGTAAAAGAACGAAACAAAAATCTAATGTCTTTTCCAATAACAGATAGACTGTCCATCGATAGACCATCTATTGATAGGCAATCGGCCCGATCTCGCATGTCCATTGATGAACCCTTCAGGTATTTATAATCAATACTTCTTTATTTATAAATTTTACTTGGCAGAAAATGTCTTAGCCTGGTGGTTAAGATGTAAATTGTGATTTTTCCTTTGTATTGACATAATGACAATTGCATAACTTTTTTTTTTCCAAAAATATTGTATTTGCAAATTTCTGATGAAAATGAGTCGGAAAACAAATAGATCCCCGTTCGAAGGAGGAGGGCGAGGTTACAATGTGAAATTACATACAAACATGATGGACAAGGAAAGCGATATTTCGTTTGTGAGCTCGAATGACAGGGCGTCTTCTGTGACGTTAGATCTCATGGATCCATACTTGCCACCTCGCCTTTCGACAACCTCTGAATCTAGCCTTGGATCAATACGCACAGGTGGCAAGTTCAATGACCTCGGTTTTATGCAAGATCAGTTCTCACCTTACTCCCAAGATAGTGCCCGAACTTCACTTTCAGCTTCATCCATACTATATATGGTAAGGAGCATCGACATATGATAATATCTGCTTACAAGCATCTCTTATTAATCAACGCATCGGTTGTCGTTAGGATGACGTGGAATCGGAGATGAAAAGGCTAAGGTTAGAGCTCAAGCAAACAATGGACTTGTACAGTAATGCTTGCAAAGAAGCACTCACAGCAAAACAAAAGGTATCCAATAGTCATTGTAATTGCTCCATGTATATTTATTGAAAATGTCCAGGGCTAAGTGAAATAAGATATAAGAGCTCATTAAACTGAAAGTATTTTAAGTAAAATTGAAATATGTTTTAATAGATATTAAATAAAAGAGAACTTTTTAAAAATTATCGTCTTAAGTTATAGATTTATCTCATTTACATTCAATAAATTTAAAAAAGTTTTTATATTTTATACATACATATAAAATATAAAATAAAATTTAGCTGTTTTGGTTTGGATGTTACGCCGTCGGACTCTTGGCCTACACAGAACCGGTTTTGAAGATGTTTTCTAAAAGTGGCATGATTTTATAGGCAATGGAAATGGACCGCATAAGAGAAGACGAAGAACAAAGACTAGAGAAAGCCAAAGTGTCAGAAGAAGCTGCATTGTCTGCAATAGAGGAAGAGAAAGCGAGGTACCAGGCAGCTATTGAAGCTGCCGAAGCAGCAAAGAAGGCAGCCGAAATAGAAGCACAAAAGAGACATAGTATAGAACTTAAAGCCTTAAAAGAACAAGAGCAAATGAAGAAAATGATGGAAGCTCTAGCCGAGAAAGATATCAAATACAGAAGATACAGCATTGGCGAGATTGAGAAAGCGACAAATTGCTTTGACGAGTCGTTTAAAATAGGAGAAGGAAGCTATGGACCGGTTTACAAGTGTACGCTTGATCATACGGCAGTTGCAGTCAAGGTCTTACGGCCCGACGCTGCACAAGGCAGGTCGCAGTTCAGAAGAGAGGTTATATATTAGGAAAACAAATATTCATATCGCTGGAGAATCCCACATTGTAAAAAAAAAGGCTCAACAAATAGTTAGCCCCAGACATGAAAACTTTTACTAGTTTCCGTGAGAGAAAAATAAAAATCTTGATATTTTTTAAAAGTCAAACCAATCACAATGTGACACGTGGCATTGAAGGGCTGGCGAGTTAGAAAAAGTTGCCATGTTTAGGCGGCTAACTATGTATGAAGCTAAAAAATATTAAATATATTGTAGTATACAAGTGATGTGAATATTCTAACACTGAAATGCAGGTGGAAATACTTAGCTTAATAAGGCATCCCAACATGGTACTCCTTCTAGGAGCATGCCCCGAATTTGGAATATTAGTATACGAATACTTGTCGAAAGGAAGCTTAGACGACCGGCTTTTCAGAAGAGGTAACACCCCGACACTTCCATGGCAAGTAAGGTTCCGAATCGCAGCTCAAATCGCAACAGGTTTGCTCTTTCTTCACCAAACCAAGCCCGAACCATTGGTGCACCGCGACCTGAAGCCAGGGAACATTTTGCTAGACCGGAACTACAACTGCAAGATCGGAGATGTCGGGTTGGCTAGACTCGTCCCGGCTGCAGTAGAAAACGTTACACAGTGTCAGATGACATCAGCGGTCGGAACGTTCTGTTACATTGATCCTGAGTATCAGCAAACTGGGATGCTAGGGGTAAAATCGGATTTGTACTCTTTGGGAATCATGCTTCTGCAAATGATAACAGCCAAGCCGCCAATGGGTTTGAGTCACATGGTTGAAAATGCTATTGAGACAGGGACATTTGACCAGGTTCTTGACCAAAATGTGCAAGACTGGCCTATTGAGGAGACTTTGAGGTTTGCAAACGTGGCACTGAAATGTGCTGAATTTAGACGAAAAGATCGGCCTGATCTTGGGAAGGTTGTGTTACCTGAGCTTGATAGATTGAGAAAATTCGGGGAAGAGATGTTTATAAAGGCAAATGCAGGCCAATCTCTCAACTTCAGCCAGTCTAGAACACAGGTTAATTAATTAGTTGATCACAAAACTATTAATTTATTGAAACTTTAAGACCCTACTTATTTGATGTATTTATTTGCAGGAGGTGATGAGTAATGCTTCTATCGGACCTCCCGATGTAAGCACTGGCAGCTGTTCGAACTCATACGCATAAAGAGGAACCGTTTGATAATAAATTGTATATATAAAAATGTTGAGAAATGAAGGGAAGTTTGTACATGTGTCAGTTAATGTACTGCTTGCGTTGATTTCCACAATGAATATAGAAACCTTTTTGTTTTGGAAAAATGATAAAAAAAAATTCCACTGTTTTGATACAAAAACTATATATAGTAAGCATAGCTGCTGTGACTAAATGATGAATATTTTTCAATTGGCTTGTTTAGAGTGTACGCATAATCACTAATCTGTGGAAGAAAATCATGAAAAATGGATATATATCTTGTTAATCTGCAGCAGTATGATGTAACAATATACTGGAGCTAATATAAATATTACCACAATCGAATATGAATAAGCGGCTATTTCATTAAAACTCATTCTTTAAATTTGATTTATTGATTGTTTGAAGTGCTTGTAAAGTTTATAAGTTGTGCAAACTGTTATAAATGACAAAACCATGGGATACTGAATTGATTTGGGAGGAATAAAAGTCTTTTCATTTCCCATATCTTCCAACAATTTGGTAGCAGAGGTAGTGTATAATTACAGTTTAAACCCTATATTTTTAATATGATTGTTAAAATTTTTAGGATGCATGAAATGCATTAGGAGTATATACTTCAATTGTTTAAAATAAACTACAAAAATTTACATATATCTACAAATTAAAATTTATAAGCTTGCAAGTCAAAATTTAAAACATAATTCAAATACTGCATTCATCAAGAAATATAAATTAAATTAAAGTTCTCTTCAATAAAAGTATAAATATTGCAGAGTTATTCATTTCAAATTTTAAAAGCAATTTTTAATTAAATTTTCTTGTTCTTCATGAATTAGACTCAACTTAAAATCAGAACTGCGTCGTTTAAGATTGCAGTAAAAGTTGGGGCCAGAGAGGGATGTTAAATGATTACGTGTCTGCACATATGCTCTGTTCATAAGACACGTGTCCAACAAAAATGTATAGATTCTTTTTATGGAAGCTTGTAGAGATCGGTTATATATAGGATTTGACAGGGAAGATGATATGCAGAAAGATAGAGAAATGGAAAAGCGCAGTGAAGAAGACAAGAGCGGAAAGCAGCAGGTAGAGATCGATGAGAATGGAGAAATATTCTTCTTCTACAGGCCCAAAGTAGGCAAAGAAGAAGTCCACGCTTCTCAAGATGTTCAACGCCTCTACCTTGTTCTCCGGCGGCTTCCAACGGACTCTGTTGTGTAGAGATTGAAATCAGATTGGGAAAGTCTCATACACTAATTTGTGTAGAGATGATTTATTCATATATATACTTGAGCAATTACAAAAGAGGAAGAATTGTGTACAATATTAGAAGTCCATACAAACTAGGAAAGTAAGAAAAGTCTTCCTATTCTAATGGGATCCTATCACCCCCCCGCAAGTTGGGTGGGTTTAGGAAACACGGCCAACTTGTCCCTTAATACTTGAAACCGATAACGAGATAAAGGTTTCGTAAAGACATCCGCAACTTGATATTCCATTGAGATATAATGAACTACAAGAGACTTGGCCGCGACTCTCTCTCGGACAAAGTGGAAATCAAGTTCCAATTGCTTGGTGCGGGAATGAAAAATGGGATTGGCCGTAAGATAAGTAGTGCTCAAATTATCACACCAAAGGGTAGGTGCGGCTGCCATTGGAAAACCAATTTCCCGAAGAATAGATTCGATCCAAGCCAATTCCGACGTTGTATTAGCAACAGCCCTATATTCAGCCTCGGTGGATGACCGAGACACGGTTCGTTGTTTCTTAGAAACCCATGAAATAAGATTTGTACCATGAAAGATGCTATAACCAGTCATGGATCTCCGATCAGTAATATCCCCACCTCAATCCGAATAAAAAAAACCATGAAGATGCACGCCTCGTTACCCGGAATACCGAAGTCCAAAAGAAATTGTGCCATGAAGATAACGCAAAATGCGTTTGAGTGCTTGACAATGCACCACCGTTGGAGAATTCATATGTTGAGTGACTTTCGTGACCGAATATGCTATATCCGGTCGTGTGATTGACAAGTACTGAAGTCCCCCAACAAGACTCCTATAGTGAGTGACATCCGAATACTCCACTGAACCCTCCAAACCACCAAGGCGATCAACCGCAGCTGGTGTAGTAACAGACTTTGCCAAGTCCATATTTGCCCTCTTCAACATATCAGAAATGTACTTTTGTTGGGATAAGAACAAATATCCATCTTTTCGAAGGAACTCTATTCCCAAGAAATATTTTACCGGACCCAGATCTTTGATGGCAAAGTGAGTCTGTAAGTAAGAAACAAGTTGAGACGATCGAGCATCATCATTCCCAATCACCAAAATGTCATCCACATAAATGAAGTAAAACATCACAAAAGTTCCTTTCCGCAGATAGTAAAGAGAAACATCTGCCCTCGAGCATTGAAAACCGTAAATTAAGAGGGTTTCTGTCAATTTTTGATGCCACATTCGAGGAGATTATTTCAAACCGTATAGGGACTTTCGCAAGCGACATACAAAATCAGGATAAGTTTTATCAACAAAACCAGGCGGTTGTGTCATGTAGACCGGTGTGTCCAAATCCCCATGTAAAAACGCATTGGAATCATCTAAATGCACTATAGACCAAGAGTATGTAACGGCAAGAGACAATAACAAACGAATAGTTACCGGCTTGACAACCGGGCTGAAAGTGTCAATGAAGTCAGCCCCTGGTCTTTGGTGAAAACCTTTCGCAACAAGAGGTGCCTTATGTCTATCAACAGAACCGTCCGAGTTAAGTTTGGTCTTGAAGACCCATTTGCAGCCAATAACGTTAGGAGCATGATGAGGTGGAACGAGCTCCCACGTTCCATTCCAAACAAGGGCTGAAAACTCCTCTCCCATAGCAGCTCGCCAATGTTCGATTTTCATTGCCTGGGAATGGTACGTCGGATCAAGGGAAGCCGCGGTAGTGTGGAGGGCATGTGGTCCAGATTTACGATTCTTAGCTCGCGGAGTCGGTCTTGTTTGATCAGTCAGTGCATACAATTGCCTCAAAGAACCATACTTTTAATTACCACAATCGGGGGAAGAGCTCGGTGAGGTAGGGGGCTGGTCAGGTTGTGGGTCTAGGGCAGCAGGTGGCGACGGTTGAGTGGGGGGAGATGTTTGGACGGG
>CATIWQ010100054.1:0-12242 GCA_949673415.1 Euphorbia schlechtendalii | reverse complement strand
TTTGGTTAGGTTGGTGTGTTGTCCGCTTGTGGTCATACTGGCTTGTTAAATAAGGGAACCGAATATTTTTATTTAATGTATCAAGAATGTGGTATAGCAAAGACAAAACATTATAAGAAGTTTCGTTGTTCTCTTTCACATTTTGATTTTTTACTTTGAAGTTTTTGTGCAAGATAATTTTTTACTCTATATGATTTTGTATATATAAGTGTTTGTTAGTTGTGAGTGTTACAATGTATCAGATCCCTTATCTAACATGTCTTCTTTACAGTTTAAGGGTAACATTTCTACAACAATACTCAAAAAGGGAAAAAGAAATGGCTGCACCAAAGGAGCTTAAATTTGAAATCTTAATTTTGCTCTATCGAGACTCTGCTAGGCTGAGAAGTGTTTATCAAATACCATTACTTTTGTTGTTGTAGTAGTTTTACTGTAATTTAGTTTTGGTAAAATATACATTATAAGTTATTTTTATTTGGTATAATATGTATTAAACCTGTTTATTTTGGTGTTGTAGGTTGTATAATAGACTTTATACATTTTTTCTATTTGGTAAAATATGCATTATACTTGATTTTTTGTTGTTGTAATGGTTTTATTGTAATTTTATTTTGTTATAATAGACTTTATACCTTTTTATATTCTGATATAATATGTATTATGCCTATTTAGTTACAAATATGAATGTTGTTGGCTATTCTATATAATTTTTTTGATGTGGTATAATGCGTATTATACGAGTTTGCGTTTTGGTATAATACTCATTATACTATATTTGTTAGTGCAATTGTGATCTCAACAAGATTTCTACTGACATCAACATTTAATAACGGCTTCTTTAGCTCGCCAACCATCACATCATCTTCGAACTTGGGTTCAACCTTCTATAACACATGTTCAAAACTTGTTATACCTATATGAAACTGGTATAATCAGTGAAACAATTGTATAAAATTGTTATACTGATATTAAACTAGTATGAAAGTTAAGCGATACAGTAAAACTAAGACCTTCATAGGTAAAACTAATATAAGTATATATAATATTGTTATAAAATAGTATAAAGATGGAAATAAAACGACGAAGCTATATATAACATCATAAACTCAATTGAAAGGCAAAAGTTAGAGCTTGTGATGATATAATGGAAAAGGAAATGTCAATCATTTTGACAAGCTAAGTCTTATTACTCTGAAAGAATGAGAGATGGTACAAAGCAAATGTCGAGTCATTCCTAGTTTAATCCTTTTCTGATTAGAGCAAATGAAACAGTTATTTGCATATCACTTAATACACCAATTGTTGACTTATCTTGATATTCAAGAGCTAAACAGAAAATGGTGCCAATTCTGGATATGAAGGAGGAGGTTCAGATTGAAGGAATGACACCGGAGATGAGGGAGGCCCAATGAAGGGAAGCGTGATTAGCTGTGGAGCTTGCATTGGACTTTCAAGTGTAGAAGAATCATTTCCAAGACTAATATTTATAAGAACGAGAATAGCGTGCCCAATTATCTTCCGATGTCTTTGAGACTCGAAACACTAATATATGCTCCAGCAGCATCTCCATCTTCTCTTCTGAGATTTCAAAGTGATAAAAAAATGATAAAGAAAATATTAGAATACATATCACAATTAAAGCACTTTAAGCCATCACCATATTAGCACCTGAGACATAAACCATTTTTACTAACGTAAATATTTCTACTCCTTCACTCTTCATTTAAAACATGTCCGCTATTATGAGAAACAATAAGTTTTTGAACCAAAATTGGTTATTAAAATATAGTAGTTAAAGGCGCTCCTTAGAAGCGCCTAGGCATGCCTCAGGCTCTAAGGCTCAATCTTTTGTCTTGTGTGTGCCAAGGCTTGATCTTGCGCCTTGAGTGTGCCTCAGACTTACCTAGGCTCAAGGCTCAACCTTGGGTCCTAAGTGTGCCTCGCACCCTTGACTACTTTAGCTTGAGTCAACAAAGTAGTCTATCTACCAAAATGTAGTTGTTGTGACAACAAAATTAAACCCAATATATTATAAACAATCAAGATAACAACCAACCATTCAAAGAATTGAACAAATACTATAGTGGGTTATTTCATTGAACCCTTGCCCTTTAACAACTTAGAGTGAGTGTCCATCAATAGCTATAAAAAGTGCAAGACGTTTACATACTTGTATTATATTAGTTTTAATATAGGTATGGTATATATTATACCAATTTTAGTACTGGTATAATGTATATTTTATATATTATACTAGTTTAATACTAGTATAGTGTATATTATACCAAATCTAATACTAGTATAATGTATATTATACCAATTCCAATACTGGTATAATATATATTATTATATGTATTATACCAGTTTCAAATATGGTATAGTATCTATAAGTTTTTTTTATAGATAATATTATACATGTTTGTATGAAAAAAACACAAATAGTATGTATAAGATTTTTATAGATAACATTAGAATGAGTGTCCATCAATCACTATAAAAAACGCAACACGTTTACATACTTGTATTATATTAGTTTTAGTATGGGTATGGTATATAATATACCAGTTTTTGTACTTGTACATAATGTATATTTTATGTATTATACCAGTTTAATAATGGTATAATGTATATTATACCAATTCTAATACTAGTATAATATTATACATGTTTGTGTGAAAAAACACTATAACTTTTTTATAGGTAATATTATACATGTTTGTGTGAAAAACACACTAGAAAAGGTGAGCAAGGGATGAAAACAATAAAGAAAATGAAAAAAACAAGGTAAAACAAAATTGAAAGGAGAAAATAAGGCAAATGGAACAAACAACGAATTAGTTATTCACTCATACTGTTATATGAACTAACCATAGACATAATAAGCGAGATTAGAATAAGTATCTTTTATTGCTAGGTAGTATCCCTAGCAAGTCAGCATTGACTATGTATTGCAACTATGCAATTATATTGATACAATGAAATGAACTTGTTATTCTTTCCCCATTTGTACATGAACTAAACAAAATAAACACAACGATTCAGAAAAAAAAGAACGAGCTTTTTTGTTTGATGTTATTTGTAGTTCTTTAACCATAGGATTCTTTGTAAATAGCTCAAATCAAGTTATATAAGCATTTCAACTCTTTTAAATGAAGTTAACAAAACCACACACACACACACACACACACACACACACACACACATATAAGTATGTTTCTACAAAATTGATAAATGTAATATACCGGTTTAAATATTCTATAATTGATTTTATACTAGTTTTTCACCAAATGGGATGATGTATATTATACTAGAATGAAAATTGGTATAATATATGATTAATTATTCTGTGCAATTGGTTTATAAACATACCGTATAATGTATTTTTTAGGGAACTAGTTTTTAAAATACAAATAAAACCATATTAGTCATGGCAGCGAGGCACACTCAATGCGCAAGATCGTGCCTTGAGCCTAGGCATGTCTAAGGTGGCACTTTGGGCACAAGATCAAGCCTTGGGGCACTCAATGTGCAAGGTCACGCCTTGGAGTCTGGACACACTTTTAACTACTACGTTAAGCACTCTAGACAAAAGCACAATTAATCTTGAAACATATACATAATCTCCATACAAAAAATAGGAAAACATTATTCAAATATATAAGAACATATCACAATCAATTACAAATCAAATCCTCACAAATATATACCACAAAACAAAAGTTGTTTATAATACTTATAGTTCTTAAAACATAGAAGTCTCTGTGAATGACTCAAATAAAGACATATAAGCATTCCAACTCTTTTTATGGGGTAATAAGAACAAAATGAATGATTTCATAACTAAAACTTAGCAAAAAACACACATAAGGATGCTTCTGCAGAATAGATAAATGTACTATACTAGTTTAATTCTTCTATAATTGGTTCATACCAAGTTTTCACCATGTATAATATGTATTATACCAAAATGAAACTTGGTATAATTTCTTTTTCTTCCAGTTTATAACAAGTTTCACAATCATTATAATATTAGCATTTAAGAGTAAAGACTTTTTTACATTGGTGTCAAGGAATTATCCTTCTTCATGCATTATTACTTCTAAAAGCAATAAGCTAACTACCATTATGTAAAACATTCAACTAATCAAATTTCATTTTAAACACATAAGTAAATCAAAACAAATTAATTTCCAATCTGTGTTTGATCAAATCATATTTCCTCCATCTCAAGAGACATCCCCTAACCATATGCCATTAAAACATTCAATGGCTCTATATGTTTATCTTCCATTTCAGAAACAAGAAAAAGTCCACTAGTTACTTCCCAAGCAAACACACCACCTAACAAATTCTAGCAATCCTTAGACCAAACTTAAGCATGAAACAAATGCATCAGTTAATATTTTCTAAAGAAGCGTTACAGCCAGGCTACTTAATACATTATATACAACTTATCAACCAAAGAAACATATGAATCTTATCTTAAATGCCTCAATAACTACCAAAATGATAATACTTGTATAGTCCATATCCAAAGAATTTAACATCCAACTGATAATAATGAATTTGGACTAGTTACAGAACTATGGAAAAGATAGGTGTAATCAAAATTCAAATCCGAATTAGGTTTAATTGAGGCTTGTTTCTTTATAGAAATTTTCAGATGCTGATGCAACAAAACATCATATTAGGTAACATAATTGATTTAGAGGACAATTATAAGGAAAAGCTAGGTGTAATCGAAATTGAAATCGAAATTGTTTTAGAATCAAAACTCAAATTAGGTTTGGGATTGAATCTTACTTGTTTTTCCTTGAATGCTTGTTTCTTCTCGCCGGAATAATAGATTGACAATAAATTCCTTGATCAGAAGTTGATTTGTAGAGAAACAGGTGAAGAGAGGAAAGCGTTTACTGCTTTTGGAGGAACAAACGAAGTCAATATTTTGGTTTCTTTTATTCACAACATATTCTTATAATTTTGATCTAATATTTTAGGCTTCTTAAATTATGTTTAATGGCCCTAAATTATAAAGCCCAATTCCTGCATTAGTAAAAAAGCCCTTTTGTTATTAAAACTCAACCGAGAAAAATTGTAAAACAACATTAATCCTTTCCCATTTTGTAATCGAAATAATATTGAAATGGCATTTTGATGCGGTGGAATATCAAAGAACAATCAAAACGATAAAATTATAGTCAGATTCTGAAGAAATCGCAACTTCAACAGAGATCAGACTCTTCCATAAATCTCTAGAAAACTCGTAAAAGCTAGAGAAATAAGAAAAATTCTTATGAAAATTAGTTGATAGTAAAAAACTAAAATTGACATTGTTTTTCATCTTTAAATATGCTAGGGAAACTATGGATAAAAACCTTGAATTAAATGACAAGCAAAACATATTTTAGAAAATCACAATTAAGTCCTAAAATAGAAAAATGCAAAATTTAAGGCCTAAAGGATGTTTTTTGACTGAAAAACGACATAGTTTAAGCGCTTAGTCTAAAAATTTTTTGCTCAAAAGTTGGTAAACAAGCAATGTTGTGGGGTGGACATACCTGCTAAACGATGTAAAACGATATGAACTACGTGGGATGATAATTCATTATGGGCAACTTTGTGTAAGACATACCTTCCAAATGATAATTCATTGTGGGCAACTTTTTGTGTAAAATGATATGGAATTGGAACTTGGTGAGATTTGTTTGATTTTGATAGATCAAAGCTTTCTCATATTTGGCTTAATGTCATCTCTAGCTGCTTTCAGAATCAAATTATTGGCAATTTTTCTCTAGTTCGTATCGGATTCGGCTTGGGGATGGAAATTCTACAGATTTTTGGCGTGATCCTTGGGTAATTGTTCAACCATTGACATTTTTGGAGATCTTTAGAACTTAAGCGGAATGAAATCGGAAGTGGTTAATTTGGTATGTTCTAAGTTATTTGATAATGTGACTAATGGGAGACTGTTATTGTGTCGTAGGTTGCGTGTAGCCCAACGTAACCGTTGTTTGGAGTTAAGATGTCTGATTTTTTTGCATGTCCCATCCATTTTTCATCCATCTATTGTTGATGTTTTGTTTGTAAACCAAGTCATATTGAGATTTTCCCCTTCGAGTGATCATTTTATATGGAGTATTAGTCCCAAAAAGGTATATTCGACAGCTTCGTTTTGTACAGGGTTGTATGAAACTTCAGTTAGGCCAGCTAATTGTGAGTTATTTCGGTTGCAATATGGTGTACACCTATGCATCCACGTATTTGTTTTTTCGGTTGGCTTTTGATTCATGCTAGATTACCAACCTGAGAGTTTCTTTTCCGTAAAGATTGCATTTTGTTAAATGACTCGCTGTGCCCATTTTGTCAGACGTTAGAATCGATTGATCATATGCTCCTATTTTGCCATGACAGTTGGAGTACTTGGTGCAAAGCTCTTAAATGGTTGGGAATTTCAGTCCCAATTCTGAGACATGTGATGGATTTTCTGGTTTTATGGAGATATTTCTTCATTCCGGGAATTAAAAGAGAGTTTGCAACTGGGTTTGTTTTGTATAGCATGGAGTATTTGGAAGAGGAGGAACGAATTCATCTTCAAGGGAACTCGAAGAGAGGAAGATTTACTAGTTGCGAATATTAATCATTGTTGGTTATTTTTTAAGAATAGGAAGAAATTCATTTCTTCTTTGACCTCGGATCTATTTTGATCCATCTATTCTTTGTATATGAACTTTGTATTATTTTTGGGCGATTCACTATAGTGAATTGTTCTTTTTAATGAAAAGAGGGATGTGTGTTTTTGTAGGCAAACGAACGCATTTACCTAGTTGGGACGTTCACCCCAAAATTTTCACCCATTCCAACATTTTTCCGATGGAGGGACACGTCGTTCCTCCGGAGTTTTTTAAAAACAAAAGCGCTTAAATTACCAACTCTTTTTATTAAAAGAAAATGAAAAGAAAAACAACTAAACCAAAAAAAGAAAAAGAAATAGATAATGAAAATAAAAAATAAAAAGCTACTCCCTCCAAAATGACTATCACTTTAGAACTTTAGAAAAATTTCAAAATAACTGTCGCTTTAGGATTCCAATGCACCTTTTTAAAAAATTTATCCATTTTACCATTATTTAATGCACATTAGAAATGACAAAAGGAATAAATTATCCAATCAACTTTCAAATTAACAAAAGTTATAGGGGTAAATAAATATTTTTATTGTTTTAATCAATGTCATCTTAGTATCGACAAACAACCTAAAAACGACAGTTATTTTGAAATGGAGGGAGTATCAAAACTAAACTAGCCTTGTTTAGATTTGGACCTGTTTTTGCAAGAATAACTATGCTCATTTTTCTTGTGATTAGATTGTTAGATAAAATATTCCTCGCCATCCTCATAGCGGTGACTATCATTGGATCCAAGAATGGGTTTACTCTCTGAAGACCCACCTCCAGAATTAGCAGAGCTTAGTCCTGTGATTTTGGAAGCTGAAGTAATAACAATTTTCCTATACATACTCATAAGCGTGTTTTTTGATAAACTCCATCGATCAGTTCTCTTCTTGCCACTATGTGATTTTTAAGAATTATCCTCCTCTTCCGCAAAATTTACCCAACTTACACTGTTGCCCTTGGTGGCTAGAATTCTCGAGTGTACCTGAACATTAATGTTTGAACTAGAAGGAGTGATAACTATATCTTTGAACAAGTGGATCTCTAAATTAACTCCTCAAAATTTTTGCACTCGTTCCTGTACTTATGGACTATGAGCAACCATATCAAGATGAGGATGATCTTCTTCAATGTCCTCGTCAACATGAACAACCGCATATCAGCTTTCCATCTCCCTTTCATTGAGACACTATCCTCAAAATCTTCCTCCTCACATCCCAAATCATTTTCATATCGATCCATGTTATCAGATGCCAACCTATCCTTCAAACTGTCATCTAAGTTCTGAAAAATATTCCGAGTTGAAATATCAAACATGTTCTTTTTCTGCTCCTCAAGATCCTTCTATCTTTGTTCGCTCCTCGTGAAGAGCTCAAGATTTGGCTCCTTCTCAAGATTTGCAGCAGAAATAGTCATATCCCTAACCTTTCATTCTCTTCACTCTATGCGCCATGTAATTACCCTTCTTTATGTGGCAAAAATTCAAGCCACGTAAAGAAAAAAGAATTATATATGATTCTAAATAAAGATCAACATATATAGGCCTATAATCCTCCACCTTGCCACCCCCTACACCTTCGGAATCAGAATCATCAAATTGGAATTGAGGTCGGGAAGCATAAAATCCAAATTGCTAAATAGTTCTACACACGTCAACTCCCACTATATCCCAAAAGGTTTTGAAGAAAATGCTAGTAAATCTTTCCGGGTCCGGGACACTTGAACCATCCGTATAAAAAACAACCCCACGAATATCTTCCGTAGTTATCTTATGTGTCAATTCATGATTTTCCTCGTCTAAAACCGAAGACTAAATAATCGAATTAATCAAATTCTCATCGACACGAACATTGGTATCTCTACTAAATAAAGATTTATAAAAAGAAACCACATGATTCGAGATTACCTTGGGATCCATTGCCATCAAATCATCTATTAATTGGGATTGACTGCCATTATTCAAAGACTTAAAATTAGTTAGCCTTTGGAAAAAAGCATGTCTCCACTCCCTCCTTTAACTAATGGACAACGGTTTATTCTTTCACATAAACTTCCTTTTAACGGAGATGTAAATCCAAACGAGATTGAGCGGCCTATTCTGCTTGAATAAGAGCATCATTTTACCCTTCCCTAGAAACGACAACATGAACTTTCACAAGATCCTCTGTCGTTTGTCTAATATTTTCATCAAAGTGACCAAAAACTTCATTGTTCCAAACCAGTAGAATTTGGCTCAAAGATTTCAACTTTCGCATCAATAACTGAGATGGCGGCAAAGAGGGGAACTCCACATTCCAATGATCGAGAATTACCTTTCAAAGCCTATCATCAAAGATCCACATAGCCTGAAAATGAAATTGTGAGGGCCCTCGACGTAAAGAATAGAGCTTGAAAAATAATAGATGATGATTGGATAGCTTCTTAGCCAAAACCGTGCAATGATACCTAAAACATCATGCATCAATTATTTTCGAACCCCCCTTCGAGTTAAACCAAGTGAGAAAAGGTCTAGTTGGCAGCACATCCACCAATTCCACATCATCAATACATTTCAGAAAGTCACAACAAGAGCTCGAATTAGGAAGATGTCCCCCTCTCTTCTCATGTGCCCCTAAAGTAGCATTAGAATCACCAAGCCACACACACTTATCTTAAGAGCTTGTCAATCAAATGGTGTCATACAAGCTTTTCTGAGTGACAATGTCATTGCTTCCTGATAAGAGTATAATTACACTTATTATCATAATAATTTTATAATATAAACACTATAGTTTTAGTCATTTTTATGCTTCATATAAAAGATTTCACGTGGTATGTAGTTGTTTTTTATGCAAATGCAGATACTAGGTAAATCTTGGGAGTAAAATGAACTAAGGTGGAATTCTATGAAAAAAGAGTGAAAAAGGTGCAAAATGATGCGTGGAACTTGAAGATTTGGCTTAGAATTGAAGCTGTCGAAGATCGGTGAAGTTACAAGGAGATTTCTAAAGGAAACTCAATTCATAGTCACGACAATGCCTCGCGATCGTGACCTATTCACTTTAGAAACAGAAATCTGCCAATCAAAGGTTCACGGTCGCGAATCACATATCGCGGTCGTGACATTTAGTTACGTTCTTAACCCGAGGAAATTCTACTAGTGAAATGCCCCGTTAGAGTGACTCTTTCAGGTGAATTCCGAGAGCCCTTAGCTTAGGGGAATCCGGTTGGATCGAACGAAAAGTAGAAGTCAGAATTCCGCGATGGGATTGAACTTGAACGAGTAACAGACTTTTCTGGTATTATCTTCTTAACTACCAACCGCTAGATAAGCATTATCAACTGCCATCAACTACCAACGAAAAGACACTTATCAAGAGTTAACCAATCATGAAAAGGTGCCTATCCATTATGGATTGAATCAAAGCCTCTCAACCAATCACATTGAAGAGATGCAATCTTTCACCAATGGATGTGACTCTTCGTTTGGATGGACGCAACCCTTCAAACTCTATAAATAAGGCTCCAAATCCTCAACAATTTTGTGTGGTATGCCTTCAGTGCAATAAAGGAAGTGCAGAAATAAGAGTGCAAATATAGTGTGTGTATAGTTAGATTCACTACGTTCGTAAATGTTAGCGAGAAAATGTTTAAGTGATTCGAATCCTTCTTTTGATCACTAGATTTCTCTATATTCTTGAGCGATTATTGTATGAGTGTACTTGCAAATCACTTATCAATAAAAGTTTTCATTCTTCAATATTCATTTGTTCGATATTCGAAAGGAATAGCAGCAGAGGTTTTGTACGGGCCGAGACCGAATTCAAAGTAGACGCAAGAATTACGGGAATTGACGACTCCCATTAAAGAGTGGACACGGTTTGATCAACTTTAGCTTTCACTTGTATACCTTACAACTTTGCTTTGCTTTCTACTTATACTTTCTATTTCAAAGTTTATGATATGTCTATGTGTCATAATGCATATTTCGTTCTAAGTCTTTTATATTAATCAAGTTATATGCATTGGCGTTAATTTTAAGAGTAGTTTCAAGGTTAACAATATCGTGTATAATCACTGGATCTGTGATATAATGCTGTTTAGTGAACTAACATTTTTGGAATGGTAACTTGCTAAATGTGGTTATGTGAGAGCGACCCGTACTAAGCATAGAATTGATGTTGTCCAGGTTTATATAATAGTCTTATCTCGTTTGCGCTAGACTTAGAAAAGTTATTTCATGTGTTGCTCTGCGGTGAATTATTGAACATCTAAGTGTGTTGAACCGGTTTGTTAGATTAATCTAGAGTGTCGTAACACTTGTGTTGAACTTGCATGTTTTATTTGCTATACTTGTTCGTAGTGAAAATCTATTAATTTAGAGTCTCTAATCTATCACATCTATATTTACTCAACTTTTCATTCTAATCTTTCTATCCATAAAAATCTCTAATCTATTTTTATTTTATTTTATTTTACTTTTATTCTTCCCTAGTTATCTTTAGACCTGGTTCCTTCCCTGTCGGTTCGATATCTTTTAAAACCACATCGCAACTGTATACTTGCAGTTGTCATCATTTTTCTATGTGATAAGGGGTATTGACAACACCTACATTTATTTGTGAACAAGTTTTTGGCACAGTTATTAGCCAATAGTTCACGAGATTTTGGAACCATTATAAATTAAACTTATCTGTAGAAAAGTGGCGAACAAGTTTTTGGCACCATTGCTGGGGAAGGCAAGTGCGTTCTAAAGATCAAGTCCGGGGAAGGCAAGCGTGTTCTAGAGATTGAATTGTCCGGGGAAGGCAATTATATTTAATACGTTTGTTTTCTAAGTTTTTCTAGGTAGAAAGTCTAAAGTTTTGAAGAATTTGAAGAATTAAGGAAGTTCGCAACCACGACATACATCTCGTGCTCGTGACATTATACAACAAAACCTTCTGTTCTTGTTTTGAAAGAAGTCACGATCGCGACAGGCCATCGCGATCACAACATGGGCCCTAGATTCTCCTTCTCAATAAAAATGGGTTTATTCTTTTCTTACTTTTCTTTTTCAAATTTTTAGACTAGTTAGTTGTTTTTTTTAATAAAGTCTTCCACAATGAGGACATTGTGTTCTTTAGTGTGGGGGAGGCAATAGTAAACAATAGTAAAAATCCCGTAAAATATAAAAAAAAATTAATTAAAAAAATGAAGAACTTGAAATTTTTTGTTGATTTTTGTGCAAATTATACATTATCATTTCATATACTTTACTTACAATTGTCCAAGATTATTGTGAGTGTTAGGTATTTACAAGTTTGATGTTAGTGAACAACATTTTCTAAATTGGCAAGGATGAGTGGTGAGTAACATTCGAAAGCAACATTCCAAGTAAGTTTCAATTTATATTTCGATGCAACAAAAATTAGTATAAGTTATATAGTTTTGGTTTAATGCTTCCGATAAGTTTAAGTGGAGTAATATCTAATGGTATTCTTACTATGAGTTTTATATGCAAATCTCTAATAGGTCCTATAAGTATTGAGTATGTTTAAAGTGTTAGGAAACTATAGCCATAATACTTTGAAATTGATCAATAAAGGATGAG
>CATIWQ010099995.1:0-25928 GCA_949673415.1 Euphorbia schlechtendalii | reverse complement strand
CATATCATAACACTAGGCACATGGCAGACCCCATCAAGAAGCTTTATAAGGTTGAATTATTAATTTAATTCTAATTATATTGATTCAAATATATCCCATGTGCAACTAATGAGCACATGGGACATATTTGAATTTGTTTACAACATAAAACATGAACACCAAATGCAGAAGTATTATCTTTTCCATCTATTGCACTACCATACTAAACAATAATACGCTCAGGGACTTTAAAATCGTTGAATTACCAGTTGTGGGAGTTAAAATTGTTGTTGTTACTTGTTGTGCCTACTTCTTCTCTTGATGTTCTTCTGCAGATGCTTCTTCCCTCCGAGAAATCCCTCATTTACCAACTCCCATTTATCAAGATGAATATTTCTAAATCCTTGAAACCAATTTTCCACCATTAGAAACATAACAACAATCATTTAAGCATTTTATCAAACACATGGAGAGCAACAAGTAATCTACTGCTAAAACTCAATAATAGAAAGTGTAAAACATCATTTGAAATTAGAAAATTCACATAAATATTGAGCTGATAAATGAAACTGGAGAAATTAGAATACTGAAAAGTATTTAGAAAGTAAATACTTGGAGAAATCATAAGCATCCCAAACAATAAAACTATCTCCATTTTTGCTCCACGAAACAGTAGAATTCTTTTCCAAACCATACGATCAATTATAGCTTCGTTTTAATTTCAATTTAATGGAGCATAAAAACCCTAACCTGAAACAACCCCCTTTTGCATCACATATGGGGAAGAAAAATAGGAGGAGCTCTGAGTAGAATTTGTTGCTGATTCTCGAGTTAATCGAAGCTTTTAGTGGAGAGTAATGGCAAAAATGTTGAATCGTGCAAGAGAGAATGATCGATACGATTTTGAGGATTGGAACGTGAGAAAGTGTACTATATTCGTAGAGAACGTGAAATTGATGATATGAAATAAGCAGGGCGTATGCTAGAGAATTTGAAATATAAACTACCTTTTGTAATAATTAGGAAATAAATGGGTTGAAATTAGAAAATCAAATCAAACCCATCCTTGACAATTTCCCCATTTTACTTTATACAAGGCCCAATCGTATAAAATAATGAGGATAGAAGATTATACAGTTTGCATGGATTTTTGCAAGGTTGAAACCGTATATACATAAATTATATATACATAGAATAAGATATAAAGCACACATAACATAATTTATTAATTGTATAATAGTGAAGTCATGGCAGCGTCGTCTTGAACATTTTATACAACATTTATACCATGTAAAAATGTGCGAAAATGAAAATGTTTTTTTAATATATCGTGATTTATGTGAATTTTATTTTAAAGATAAAAAACAAACACACTACGCATAAGAAAGATGGATAATAATTTATTTGAAGATTTTAAAATAAACAGGAGAATTATTTTGCATAAGAACATAATGGGAAAAAAAAGTCAAGAAAGAATATATATGTTGCAATTTCTGAATTAAACTTCTTCTTTATAAGGTAAAAAGTTACAAAATTGCCAAAGTGAGGTCTTTAAGTTTCTTTTTTTAAATAACAAATAGAACTCATTAGACAGAGAGGCATAATTTATAATTGTACTTCTTTTATTATATACCAGAACCAATTGTTGGAGATTATTCTAAGAAATATTTAAAAATGTGTTACTTTCTAAAATCTTATGGTAAAAATAGAAAATTTGTGTAATTTTTTTATTTTCCGTTTATAAATTATGTTTGACGTTTCTATTTTTTAAGTCACTAAAAATTTCAACTTTGGTGGGTTTAGAGTAGGGTGCTATTTTTCAAGAACCTATCATGATATAATTTATTAATATATATTATAACAATTAATTTGATATTTTGGGACAACATCAATTTAAATATTAAACTAGAGGTTGGGAGCTCTTGTTGACTGATCGCTCCACATGAATTATTGCATTAATATTGAATTATTATACAATAAGGTATCTAATAAGAAAAAAATATATAATTCATTATGTCATAGTTAAGTCAAGAAGCTAGAAATTTTTTGAAAAATAAAGGATGAAATCATATAACACTGAATTCGAAAATTTTAAATTTACGTATATATTATAGTAACCAATTCGTTGAAGAAAATAGTAATTTATTTCTATAATGAGAAATGGATTCATATATTAATTTGTATATTTTGTTTGGATTCAACAATTACGATTACAAAATTCTATAGTTAATCAATAATTTCATGTCTAATTTCATTTCTGTCATATCAGTATTCAGTCTGGCCTTTGTTACTAGAGAAACACTATTGTTGGAAAAATTATATTTAAATAGCTCTGATATTTTACTAAATAATTTGATTCAACTCATATATGAGATAATTATTACTTTTATTCTACTTATTAATAAATATTTGCTTCAATATTATCAGCATTGTTTATATAAATCATAGATAATTGTAAAGTAAAAAAGAAGAAGGGGAAAAGTACAGTGTGTATGAATAGTGAAAGAAAAATGGAGAAGAGATATCAAAAAGTAAAAGAAAATAAACTTCCATACATGACTCGAGATCATGCCATTTACTTTACAAATTCTTTTCACTCAAGATCTCGCCTTCAACGAAGATGTGTTATGCTATATCATGAGACGGTGAGTGTGAAATATACGTACAAAATGAAAAAAGAATAGAAAGCGAAGAAGATTATTAGAGAAGTATGTATGGTAAAAATATCACATAAACTATTTGAATTTTACAGATTAAATTCATCTTATTTTTTAAAATTTTTGGATAATTTTGTTTAAATTAATTTAAATAGAAATTTTCATCTTGTTTGACTTAAATCTAAAACATTTAGACGTTAAAGTTCAATTTTAACTTCTGAACTAAGACATTATTACAAATTCATATAAATTTACAAACAAGGAAATTCATCCGATGGAATTTGACTAAATTGAAATCAGTACAAATATTATGATACTAAACCTAATGAATATTAAAACAAACAACAATTAGATGTATGCCAAAAAAAAATGAATATTTTTGCATAAGGCCCATCATATTTAATATTTGCTGACGTGGATAAAACCCATGCCATGAACGTAGCAGATGAAACAAAATTATATACCAAAGATTAACATTTTGGGTCAGCTTGGCACAGTGCTCTACTTTTAATTAATTGTACCCACAAAAATGGTTTGTCTTTTTATACAAATTCAACTCTAATTTATGTCATGTAGAAATTTTGCTATCCTTTAATTAATTTTACTTTGATTGTATTTAGAACGTAGTTTTTAAATTTTAAATGCTGTTTTGAATTTTGAAATGTTCTTAATGCACCTCTGAACTTGTCTAAACGTTTTCAATTTTCCCCTGAACTTGTCTAAAAGTTCTCAATTCCCCCTCGAACTTTGAAATGTTCTCAATGCCCCCCTGAACTTGTCTAAACGTTCTCAATTTCCACCTGAACTTGTCTAAACCGCACTCCATCACCTCCTTAATTCGGTTATTTAATAGATGAAGATAATTTTTTAAACGTTCTCAATGCCCCTGAACTTGTCTAAACGTTCTTAATTTTTTTAAATTATTTTTTTCATTAACGCGCTCATGTTTATTGGTCCACTAACGCAACTTGCAATGTTGGATGGAGGGGTGTTGGAGAACGTTTAGACAAGTTCAGGGGGCATTGAGAACATTTCAAAGTTCAGGGAGAAATTGAGAATGTTTTAGACAAGTTCAGGGGGGAACTGAGAACGTTTAAACAAGTTAAGGGGAGCATTGCGAACGTTTAGACAAGTTTAGGGGGGCATTGAGAACATTTCAAAATTCAGGGGGGAATTCGAAATTTAGGGATAACTTGAGGGGGTTGTAAATGCATTAGGCCTTAATTTTATGATGTAAAAAAAATTGTACCTTACTTTCTTTTTATTTTTATTTATTTCTAATTTTACAATGAAATAATATATTTTGTTATTAGGATAATAATAAATAAGAACTATCTAAAGTTATCTTAACTCGTCAATTTTGTCAACTGACCTTTAAATTTTTAATTATTTTACATGTTCTAACTTCTTATTGGATAGTGAAAAATAAAAAGAAATACATTTTTGAAAAGTAAACATACTAAAAATTGTTACATGACGGCTAGATGACAATATGATAAACTTTTGCTAAATTGAAAAAGGTAACTAAAACAATTAAAATTTCAAGTAACAATGGATGAAGAAAAAGTACATAAAAATATTAAACAAAAACTAGATATATTAATCAATACACATCAGTACATAAAATAACCATATCTAACGAAATGAAAAGTTTATAATTAAATCATTATTGAGATCCAAATACCATATGAAAATTTTTATATATTGAACATCCATTTATAATGCATGTAAATTTATATATTACGTTACTTTTGTGACTAATATTATTATAATTTTACATGCGAATACCGTTGACTTATTGGGAGGAGATATAGGCCAGTGGCGCCTACCTCACGCCAATAGTTTAAGGGCCAAAATGCACTACGCAAATGGCAATGTATAAGATTCGGATTGCAATTTTATGTTTATAGCTACTATCTCAGTGTCCTCAACTATATTCAATTAATTTTCCCCATTCCTTGCCAGCAAAACAATGCAGATGTACGGCTTTCATTCATTACTAATTGTTGGCCAAATACTGAACACTTTTCTCTGTGTTCGACACTAAATTTTCGAAAAGCCTAACTGTTCTTTGAAATTTGATAAAAGTTTAATAATTTTCTCTTTAAATTTGTCAAATCCATTTTGAATAAACCGAAAGGTATAACCACATTTGTCTTACATAAAACATAACAAATAAAACAATGACACGTCAACAATAAGGAAACAAATCATTGTAGTTGTGCCATGCTTAGAATAAATGTTGAATTTCTTACAAATTTAAGGTAGCTCAAGACAAACATGAACAATTTTTACGTTTGTTATTGATGTGAAAAGTAGCGAAATCAAAATCAAGTTTACAGTGAGTTAGCTAGCTAGCTTATATAGAAGTACTTATCAGAGCCGACCTTACAGTATAAGCAAGTGAGACGTTCGCTTAGGACCTCAGGGGTCACATATTGTTTTACATATATAAGTAATAGTATATTTTTCATGTTCGTCAAAAAATATACTTCACATTATTAGTTAACTAAATAATGAAGTATAATATTATCAGTAGATGTTAATTAAGTTTAGGTATTATCATTAAATTTTTTACCATAGTTTATTGTTGGTAACAGTCGAGTCTATTTATCCTTCATTATATGATTTTTCTTCATTAATTAACTTTGTATTTACAATTTTAAATGTAAACTAATAAAATCAATTTTCGCTTAGGCCTCAAAATTCGTAAAACCGGCCCTGGTACTAATACATTAAAGTGAGATAATCTAGATGCAGTCACATAGAATACTAGGTTTACATTATGTTATAACTGCCTAACAAACTTGTCACGTCACTGCAAAGATCACATCTTAGATGATGTCATCGTTGACTTGTGCTGGTGCTTGTTGATGTGCTAACTTTGTTGTGTTGTGTTGATGGTGTAGTTTCAGCTCACATTGTAACATTCCCCACCCCGAGCTAAACAAGAGTTAAAAGGTATTAGCTTCATTTTGGCAAAAAAGGGAGTAATATATTGATAGCTCTTGGATTTGTGACAAAACCTTCGACAACCACGTCCTTATAAAATGAAGATCCAATTCTACATGCTTCATTTTATCATGTAAATCTACATACTTTGCTATTGAAATAGCATCTTGACTGTCACATTGAACTTGTATTGACAAACTGACTTGAATTTGTTGATCATTAAGCAAGTAAGTTAACCATCTAATTTGACAGCAATCATTAATCAAACTCATGTACGCTGCCTCTGCATAGGATCTGTTGACAATTTCTTCGTTTTCCAAGATACAAGTGCCTCACCAAGAAATATACAAAACCCAGTTAAAAACCTTTCTACTTAGTTTGAAACTTCCCCAATCTGAATCACATTATGAATGTAAATTGACATCAGAGTTCTTCCCATAAAACAAACCATGTTTAGCAGTCCCTTTTAAGTATTTGATTACTCTTAAGGCAACTTACGTGTGGTGCACACAAGGATTAACCATATATTAACTAAGTTGTTGTGTACAAAAGGATATATCGAGTATAGTGAATTTTAGATATACAACAATCTTCCCACCAAGCTCTTATACCTTTCAAGATTTGTCATTAATTCTCCCTAAAGAATCAAATTGTTACAACAATCAAAAGGACTTGTTGCATTTTACAATCTTTAAGGCTTGAATATGCTATCATATATGCAATATACTTTGACTATTTATTGAACATTCCATTATCTCTCTGATCAACTTCAATTCCTAGAAAATACCTAGCCAATCCCAAATCCTTTACTATGAACAAACCATGTAAATAATCTTTCACTTTATATGTCTGTTTGGAATCAGAACACATGATGAGTATATCATCTACATAAATAAGCAATACTGATAGCTTCCCTTCAAGCTATTTAGGGAAAAAACAATGGTTACTTTTAGACCTAAAAAAACAAACTGCAATGACTTCTCAGAGATTTCCTTGTGCCACTATCTCCCATCTTATTTCCAGCCATACATGGACTTGATTAACTAACACACTTGTCTAGATTTGGCTTTTCATACCCTTCTAATGGTTGCAAGTAAATGTCTTCCTCAATAAATCCATGGAGGTAGGCATTGTTAATTATTACCTAATGAATTAGCCACTCTTTGGATGCCCCAAAAGCTAAGAATAATCTGACAATTTTTATCTATGCTACATGTCTGAAAGAATCATTGTAATTAGATCCTTAAACTTGGTTATACACCCTTGCCACTAACCTTGCTTTAAACTTCTCTACTTCACCAATGAGTAGAAATTTCACCCTACAAAGCCATTTTTTATGGGTTTCATGAAAAGTGGTAATATGCATAATTCTCATGTTTCATTCTCCTCCAAAGCCTGTAGTTCTTTCTTCATTACTTCTCTCCAATTTATATCCTTAACTGCTTCTTTATAAGTAGTTGGCACATTCACATGTGCAATCTGTGATAAAAAAAAAGCCTTGTAAGAGACATTTGTGACATAATTACTTAACCATCTTGGTGTATTCTTGCATATGTTGATTTTCTTGATTCCATCTGTGAGAACATTCGAGTAAGAATCTACAACCTCCAATACACTATCATTATCTTTAGTAGTGACTTCATCTTGATGTACATGTTTCCTTTCAAAAATCCTTCAGTTTGATCCTGAAACTTTACATCTCAAGATATCACAATTTTTCCTTATGCAATATCATATAGCTTATATCCAATATGTCCAATTGAAAAACCTAGGAACACTACCTTGTTTGCTCTTGCTGCTAACTTATCAACCACATGAAGTACTTTATATAAATACATAGATCCTAATATCTTAAACTTTTTGTAATCATGGCATTTGCCAAAAAATTTCTCAGAAGGAGATTGCTAATTAGACAGCTTTGTAGGGAACACATTTATAATAAATCATGCATGTAAAACTGCTTCACCCTATAACCTAATAGGCAACTTGGTACCTATCATAATGACGTAACCTCCAATAAGTGTTTATGTTTTTGCTCTACAACCTCATTTTGCTATTGTGCTCAGTTGTAGGAACTCTGATGCACAATCCCCTTATGATCGAACATTTGACAACAAATTTACATCCATTATCACTCTTAAATATCTTCACAGAGGTATTAAACTAATTAGAAACCATGTTGGGAAAGTAATCTAATGCATTAAATACTTTATTCTTTCCTTTAAGAAAATAAATTCAAGTTACTCTAGTGAAATCATTAACTAAAGTAAGGAAATAATATGCACTAGATAATGAAATTTGCCTATAGGGTCCTGGCACATCAGCATGTATCATTTGTAATCGAGATTCTGTAGTAATTATACTTCTATTAGATGAAAATCTCTACAATTTTACCCGTGGGCAAGTTTCACAATGCACATCATTAAAAGTAAAATGGAATCCTGATATATGACTTAAAGAATCAAATGAAGTATGGCCTAATCACATGTGCTAACTACCATATGACTACTTATTACACTGTAAGGCAATATCCATAACATTTGCCTTATTAATAGTATCTACTAAATTACATGCTTTGATTATCAAAATCACTTGTTGAGTGAATGATGACTAACTAGCATATTTAGTCCATCCACCTTCCAAGCAACAATTTTTATAGCTTTAGTTTTTCAATCTTATAAACAACAATGAGAAGCATAAAAATATACTTTTATTCCATTACACTTTGCCAGCTGACTTAAACCAAATTAAACTTGAAACCAAGGGCATAAAACACTCTCCTTAAAACAAAATCTATTGACTATTTTACAGATCCATGAAATCTAATTGGCTTTATACTTCCATCATACAATCTTATTATATGCGGATTTTTGTTTTCATATAAATTAATATACATCTATTTTTTTATAACACATGTGTGTGCTAGCACCACTATCAACTATCCAGGTACAAAAACTATCAGTATGCTTACTAAAATATCAAGCAAAGGCACTATAATTTACACATGGATGTACTTAGAGATTCAACTACTTCTTTTCTTTTCAACATTTTGTTGTAAAACTCATGCACTGCTCTTTATAATATGCCTTGATCTATCACCTCAACTGGTTTCTCTTGGTTATATGCATTTTTACCATAGTAATTTGATTAGCATGTGAAGAAAAAGTTGGATTTTAAGATATACCATTTATTTTTGCTTCCACCATTCAGAATATCCTATAATCTTGAAACACTCTACCTTAGTGTGTTTTGTTTCTCCACAGTGCTCGCATTTCGGATGATTTTTTATTAAACTTCCTTGGTCAATCTTGAATAGTTTTGTAACTCTATTGACTTGCAGTATAGTTTGTAATGATTATGATGCCATCTCCATAGGCGTTGAAATTGCTGGTTAATTAAGCCAGTAGTTGAACACACAATCATTGCAAGGTGGAATTTCAAAATTTAAAATAACCTATAGATATCCTAAGCATGTCATGATTGATATAATCTAAGTTAAAACTTCCATAGATGCTTTTAGGTTTATGAAGCTTATAAAGAAACCTAGCATCTAAAGGTTGAAGCATTACTAGTTGATGCGTGCTTTCTCTCTTTTGGTAGTTGTATCCCCTTTGAGTAATTCGGCAAAACTACGTTAGCATGAGCTTCTAAAATAGGAGAGAATCTACGATTGATTCACACGGATCTTCACCAACCAAAACGTCATTGAGGAATAACTCATTAGTAGACAGCAACTGCTAAACCACTCAAAATCAACCTGAAAATAATCTGGAAGGCTACTTAAGATAGAGCCTTCAAAAAGAATTCTTTGATTGTTTGGAGAAACTCATGAAGGATCTTGCACAACAAAAGAATAAGAGGGAGTCGAATCCACAGAGAAAATATGAGCTTGAAGCTATTTTTAGGTGTATAAATAAAGAGAGGAGTGGAGGCCTATATATAGGGAAAAGGGGGAGTGTTAGATTCCCCCTAAATAACTATGTGGGATGGGAATATTCTCATCCCATATATCGGGTTGGCCATGCGGGTCACAATGATACGAGGGCCAACCTACGGGTTGCAACACAAGGCAAGCCCTAATGGGCTTTCCTTGTGCCGCAAGCCGGCATTGCACACTGCCCGCGCTACGCTCAAGCGAGCTTGTGAGGCAGCCGTGCAGGCCCCACTCTGAACATCCCCGTGTTCGTTTGGGGGCCCACTCACAATGTGATAAATCCCTTGCTCGCTTCGTGTAACTCTTTCCTTATTTCCTCTTTATTCTTTTTATTAATTCGGTCCAACCAATTAATAATTCTTCTAACAAATTCGACAACTTGTATTTTCAGCATAGAAACAGTCTTAAGTTTCCTTACTTAGTCCGATAAAGACCCAAAGTGTGTGACCTCATAGGATCCCAAAATATAGAGCCGCTAGAGGTTAACCTAAACTTGTCTTCCCATCCGGGAACCTTTAAGCTCAGTGTTTTAGATCGATATGGAACCCGATAGCTCTAGACGATTAAATGGGCTTTCTAGCAAAGGCGTATGATCCCCCGATACTTGGAACGTCACGTGCTTCTGACTTCCGAATCTGCAGTAGTAACCAATACAATATACTCCCTCCATTAGGTTAAGTACCATCCAGTTTATTGAGATTGGATTAAGTGTCAGCTCATGTAATAGCTGTAGCTATCTTGGAATTAGACTTGTTCACGAAGAACACCACTCAACCATTATGTATCAAGATTGACTAGAAACTCGTTCTATCAATCTTATACTTTGATAAGAGGTTTATGAGTGTTACTTTGACAAGGGGCCCTAAGGTACATCTCTCATTATATCACTATATCAGGAGCGATGGATCCCATCTTAACTACTCGACTTACCAATATGTGATCATCACTATACCCGTAATCACCTGTATCATCCTGATCGCCAAGGTATGAATAAGTATGACCCAAAGTATAACACCTCCTACACAAAGTAACTAGTATCTCAGGTCTGAGGATACTTGTACTACTACTGCAATAAGACATGACACCAACACATGGATATAGTTATTTTTGAGTGTCTGTCTTATAGCGGTCTCCAATGTATTACTCGAATACATTCATGTGTTAACTCAAGGTACCACCTTCAGCTCGTGAGATTGGCTGTTTGGATCTAATCCAAGGAGTAAGCCTACACATGCTAGTCTGTCCATTTCATTAATGTCCAGTCTCAATAAAACTACGACTAGGGATATTTAGACTATTCATAGTAACACGTATGTGCAGTTCTCACACCATATAGCTCCCACTATGTCCTCGCACTTTTACGCTATGAAGTAGTCATGGACTTTGCCTTATCAATGCACATATACATATCTAATATTACACATATATGATACCAGAGAGATACATAAATAAATAGAAAGCATTGATAAGCAACAAAGATGCCTTAATTATTATTAATAATAATTCGAAACTGTTTGTACATTATAACTAATAAAGATATATCACCCTAATTGACTCTAGGGCATGCATCATGTTTAACAGAAATTGCTACTTCATTTTGTCTTTCACTTCAAGCTAACATTGAATAGACCTTATCCATAAGAGGCATTGTATGCATTAATAGGATCTGATATATGGCATGATACAAAACAAGATGTAGTCCCAACAAGAATTTCATATGCCTATCTTCTTGATCCTGATATGCCAATCTTCCGAAAGCATTGCAATCACAGTTTTTCTCTACTCCACATTTGCAGCGTGGAGTTTGCCCGAGCATCTGTAACTCATTCCACATTTTCTTCATCTTGTTGAAATACTGCATAATAGTGAAATTTCCTTGCTCAAACATATGGATTTTTTACTTGATTTCCTTCATGGAAACAATGCTCCAAAGTTTTCCAAAGTTCTCTTGATTTTCTCCCTTAATACCTCTACAAACTCTTTTGAAATTGTATTCAAAACCTAAGAAGTGACCAAACAATCATTCTCCTTCTATTTGTGAAAATCTGCAATATCTTCTTCATATTCTGTTGGATCCTTAATTACAAAACTCTGCTTATCATTTGCAGTCAATACACGAATCATTGAGTTTTTCCAAGATAGGAAATTACAACTTGGATTCTCGTGAGTATAGTTCCTTTTTCTTTTAGATCCTCTAGTTTTTCTTCATCTTGATCTTGACATGTTTCCTCTAGGGATGGATCTCCTTGCCTCACTTCGGGATTTCTCAGCTTCTTTCTAGTCATCCTCGCTACGATACCATGAACAATTTTGTGTTTTGTTAAAAATGTGTAAAGTAGAGAAATCAAAATCAAGTTTACAATGAGTTAATATACAAGTACTAATACATTGAAGTGAGCTAATCTAGCTGTAGTCACACGGATTGCCAGGTTGGCATTCGGTTATAATTGCCTAACAAATTTGCTAGGCCACTACTGAGATCACATCTTAGCTGATGTCACTGTAAGCGTGTTGGTGCCTGCTGATGTGCTAGCTTTGTTGTGTTGTATTGCTGGTATAGTTTCATCTCGCATTGTAATAAAACATGGTCTATTTCAGAGGATGCAAGTATGCAACGTATTCACCAAGTCAAATGAGAAATATATTTTCAATCAAAGTTTTGCTTGTAGTTAACTTACATGTTAGCCATTACCAAAAAGAGAGATTTTTTTTAATTGAAATTTTAGTTTACTAGTATCTTTTTAATGTAACACGCGTTGTATCTCTTTTATTCTTTAAAATAAAAAAAAAATTATCGTAATTTCAACTTTTTCTGTAGATTTTGTAAATAATTTATCTCATGATAGTTTTACTTGTTAAAGATAGTATACTGTATAGTAAAACTACTTTTTTAGTGCGTGTTTATAACTAAAGCTTAATCTACCCCATTCTGTCGATGTTAATGTGCTCTTACTTGATTGGTTTCGTAGTAAATCGATCGATTTTGTGCAGAGAGCATGTTGTCTGTTGTGGGCGATTTGTTCAGCTAGGAATAAGCGAATTGCACGGCAAACTTATTCGCATCTGAGTGCAACGGTGCGATTTGGAATCACATTGGCATCGTCGATGGCCTCTGTGGATAGGTCGAGCTTAGCTGTGCTAGGTTTTGTTGTTGTACGGGACCTGCCTGCGGGTCACACTGCTGCCATGTCTATCCTTGGGAGTCTCCACACTCTCTGTATCTTAAGTGCTATGTTGATGTTGCTATTTTTTATGGTGTCTCTGGTAGTTATTGTTTGGTTGTCCGCAATTCAGCTGGATCTTTTGTTTGTTCAAAAGCGAGAACGTTACCTAATCATTTATCTATTCTTGATGCGGAGGCTTTCTCGGTTAGGGAGGCATTATCTTGGCTTAAACAGTGCAAGTTCTCACACATTGTGATTGAAGTTGATAATCATATTGCACAGTTTATTAACTAGTAGTGAGGTGGGCTTTATTATGTTTCTTCCATTACTTCCATTATTGAAGATTGTAAGGCTCTTTCTTCTGATTATATTCCGTGCTTTTTTAGTTGTATAATGAGTGACTTGAATCTTATTGCTCACACTTTAGCCGGGGCCATTTCTTTTCATGAAGTAATGGAAAAGTGAATGGATAATCCTTTTTATTGTGTTGCTCGTTTCTTTTCCTCTTAGACTCTCTTTCTTTAAAAAAAACTTAAACTTCTAATATGACAAGTAAAATTTGAGTTGTGAAAAAAGATAATCATTCAATAGCCTTCAAACTGAAGCATTTGTTTTGCAAGTAAATTGATTCAAGGGAAAAGTTAATTTATTACTAGTACCGCATAAGATTATGTTCGGTAACATTTTAAACAAAAAAAGTAATTAGTATAAATTAATATTATTATTTTCAGATTTGAGCTTGTTCAGCTTAGCTAGTTTTCTATAAGTAGATCTAAATAAGATAAAAACAAACTCAAATAAAAATTGGCTACAAATATAATTTATATACAGCAACAGCTGTAATCCTTAGATGAGCTACAATTTATTAAATGTATATGTTTGATGATGGTTTAGGTAGATGAATGTATCTAATGATCGCATTTTAAGAGTGTCATTATCACTTAATTGTTCATTATAAATCTTTTAATTATTTTATTTTATTGCTCTATTAAACAAATCAAAGAGATAAATCCATGTTTAGCTTAGCTGTATCCACACATTAATATTTATCCAAGCACACAACAATACTATGTTGTTTTTACATAAAATGTAAGGGGCTGAATATTCTTAAGTTGAATTATCACGGTTTCATGTGAAATTGAATGACGTAGAATAAAACATAATTATTATTTAAAATTTATTTATTGTATTCCTTTATTCTGTTTTGCAAATCAAATTTGTTGAGAACTTAATTATACATATTTTTTTACTTTTCCATTAGTATGTTAATACGTAAGAATTGGGTACCGGATTAGCAGTGCAAAAAGAACTTGCGAGGCACAATTGCTTTCTATAGACTAACCGGAAAATTTTGTTTATTGAACCATTTTACTAATGGCTAGAGGCATTGATTTACTTAGCCCTTCCGATGCGCTTGAATGTTACTTGTTGCGTTTCAAGAGTTTCGGTCGGGTGAATTATATGTCATGAGCTAGACATTATATCCATTTCAACCCTAAGGTGCTGAGTTTGTGGATGTCTCCAAGTTATATATACTTGTGTCATTAGTTTCTCATGTATGATTCACAACTTCTCATTTGCCTTAACAATCTCCCTTCAAGTGTGAGTTGCCCTTGAGTACTACATTGTTGGCTCTGTGCCACTTTTACAATCTAGGAGTTACGAGCCCAAGAGAACAATATTTCAGCCCAAATATCATATAATGAGCATCTAATATGAGCTAGACACCGCATCTAACCCAAAACTCTCATGTATGAAAAATGAAGCAAATCAAGTAACAAACATTGTATGATTACAGTATAAAAATCATAGCAGTAGCTTTTCTCTTGTGCTATAGCTACATCACACCACAGCTTAAGTTAGCAAACTAACTGCCAAATCAGCAAGAAAGTTGCAACAGTTTGTTATGCCAGCTAAGCAAAGTTGTTATGTAGCCGTCCAATTAGATTTACTTATCTACTAAGCTCTTTTCCTCTTCAAATCTGTGTATAAACATCAAGTTGTACTATGTGTTATTTGAGAGTTTGATGATAATGTTTCCCTTATTTACATAGTATAGCATTACAGATTTGGTGAGGAGAAATACTAGTCTGATTCCAAACAATCTTCCAATTCATTGTGGATCTAGATGGAGTTGAAAGTGCCGAAGAAATTATAGAAGAGAATCATTATAAACAAGCTAAAAATTCAGGTATGATGCTTGTAACTTCAATACTTACTAGTGAAAACTTGATACCATGGAGCAAGGCTATTAAAGGAGCATTAACTACAAAAGAAAAGTTAAAGTACATAACAAAAGACATCAAACCTGAAGAAGGATCACCTGGCTTTAGTGAATGAGAGAAGTTGATTGTTTAGTCACATGTTGGATCTTAAACTTGATATCTAAAGAATTAAGTGGGTTGAAATTGCAAGGAACTTTGAAAGGTACTTGATTAAAGATTTGGTCAAAGCAACAGTCCATTGTTGTATCATATCAAAAGAAACCTGAGTTCACTCACACAGGGAAATCATAGTGTGATTTAGTATTTTACAAAGATGAAAAGGTTATGGTATGAGTTAAGCAACATGATGCCCGATCTAGTATGTCATTACGATTATCAAAGCAATGCATTCAAGAATATCACATAATTGAAGGAGGATGACAAAGTGATGTAGTTTCTCATGGGACTACATGAAATATATAATCATGTTGTTAATCAAATACTACCTATGGAACCTTTTTCATCTCTTAATAGAGTTTATAAATTGATTATCAAGGTTGAGAAACAAAGAGAAGTTTCTATTTATAACTCGGTAGACATGGCGAATTTCACCAATATGTAACTTAAAAAGTTTAATCCTGAAGATCAAGATTTAATTATACTCAAAAGGAATCACCAGAAGGAAGGTCTTGTTCTCACTACAAAAATTCATATCATTCAAAGTAATCTTGCTTCTAGCTTATAGGATATCCAGAGTGGTATATGGACATGAAGAAGAAGAAGAAAAGAATGCCACAAGCTCATCATGATGTTGAGGTAACTGATTCAGATACATAAGATGCACGAGAAACATGGCTCATATAGCAGAATCTAGTCAAAGAAGTCAGTTAATGAAGAGTAAAGGTAAAAGTGTGATTGACACTCCAATTGATGATGTAGATTTCACAGTTTTTACAGGGATAATTGGATTTTCTTATTTCTCAAAAGGAGATACCACTATTTCCAAAATCATAGGAATTCTGGTAAGGAAAACTTTTCTTTCACTAATAAGAAAGTTTATCATGTGGAGTGGATTGTAGATAATGGTGTATATACACTTGTGACTTCAAATTTGTCATTAATAAAGAGTCTTGCAACTTGTAAGAAAATATTAATTTTACTAGATGGATCCTGCCCAAATGTGAGAAGAATTGGTCATTTATCTAGTTCATTGAAGTTGATGAATGTTTTACACATACCAAATTTCAAGCATAATTTATTGTCTATGAGTGCTTTATTGGAAGATGGGAAAGTAACAGTTACTTTCACTGCTAATAACTGCTAGTTGCAAGTTAAGGTTACAAAAAGGCTGATTGCAGTAGGCTAGAAAGAGAGGGACCTATACAAGCTTGATGCATCCTCTTTTAACTCAAGGATAATAGATGTTAGTTGTATTTCTAAAAATAAATGTAATAATGCTCCTGAAATTCGGCATTTAAGACTAGGTCGCAGTTCCTTGTCTACATTAGCTCCGATTTCCCATATTCACTTAAAATGTACTGATTTTTTAGTGTTACGTATGCCCGGGTGCTAAGAAAACCAGGAAACCTTTTGATATTTGTACAATATCTACTATATCTCCTTTTTAACTTTTGTATTTGGATTTGTGAAAGCCCTATAGATTTATTTCAAAAAGTAGTGCTCAATACTTTTTTATTATTGTGGATGATTATACTAGATATACTTTGTTGATTTTTCTTAAGAGAAAACCGTAAACACTACATGTTATTGAAGTTTTACGTGGTTAGTCTTTACACAGTTTAATGTTGTAGTTAAAACTATCAAAAGAGACAATGGTTTTGAGTTTATTAATGTTGCTTGCCAATCTCTTTTCCAAGATAATGGAATTATTCATCATAAGACTTGCATTTATACACCACAATAGAATGATATTGTGGACAGAGAAAAAGGAAGTTTGTTAAACACAACAAGAGCTTTACTTGTGCAGTATGTTGCTCCTTCTAAACTTTGGGGGTTATAATTCAAGCTGTCAACATTATCAATGTTCTACCAACCAAAAATATCTCATGGAAATCTCCTTTTGAGAAATTTTTTAAGAAATATCATGCATTTGATATACTATATGCATCTGGTTGTCAAATTTTGTATACAAACACATTACCAAATAAAGACTAATTCAGCACTAGGTTCTTTTTAGGCATTTACATTGGACTTTTTGCAGGCTAGAAAGGACACAAAATCTGGGATCCAACTCTCAACAAGTTTATTATTTCGAGATATATTAAATATGTGGAAGATGTATTCCCTTTCTCACAAAAGCAGGTCGAGTCATTCCTACTCAACTAGTTGTTACTTAGAAACAATGAGTTGAAGAGGTCAACTAGAAATTTGGCTAGAACAGCATGGCGGGAAGATTACATACATTATGAATTCAGTGCATTACAACAATTTCAACATGTACATGGTCTTCTATTATGCCAATGCTAATAGAAAACACAGATTTCTTGTTTAATGCAATTTAAAAGCATGAGCCATAAACTACTAGGAAGTTAGCAAAGATAATAGATGGGTTGATGCTATGCAGAAAGAAATAGTAGCACTTGAAGAAAACAATACTTGACAACTAGTCGGTCTACCAAAGGGTAAGAAGGAAATTAACTCTAAGTGGGTTTACAAGATTAAGTATACTCCACGGGGCAACATTGAAAAATTTAATGCTAGACTAGTAGTCAGGAAATACAATCCAACATTGGGAATAAACTACCATGAAATTTTTATCCCAATGGCCAGACAAGTAATACTGAGACTTTTTGTTGCCATGGCAGGATTTCAATGGCTTGTGCATCAGCTTGACATTAATAATACCTATTATCTTCATGATTTTCCAGATGAGTAGAGCTGGATATGATAAGGATACTCCAAATCAAGTTTGTAAATTGACTAAGTCTGTTTATGGCTTTAAACAGACAAGAAGAAAGTGTCAAAAAGAGCTCTAGAATGCTCTGCTTTCATATGGTTTTCACAAGTTTGAGCATGATACTTATCTTTTCTTATAACACAAAACTTTAGATACAAACTTTATGGTTTTTATCATTTATGTAGATGAAGTTTTGTTTTGTGAAAAATGTTAGAGGTGTGAGAGGTATTGAGACATTCAAGGCACATCTGCACTCTTTATACTCTATCAAGGACATGGGCATGGTTAAGTATTTTTTGGGTGTTGAAATCACACAAAATGTGGCTAGGATATCAATTACATAGATGAAGTACATAATTGATATGCTTAGGAATGTTGGTTTACAAGATGCATATCCTATTTCTAATCATTTTTTGCAGGCACTTTACTACATCAGGATATCAAACCAATTGCAGAGCCAAATCTTTATAAACAACTTGTTAGTATATTTTTGGACTTTACTAGGCTTAACATCTCTCACATTACTCAGCAATGGAGTCAATTCACGCAAACACTCCAAGAAAAATAACTTCAATGATGTTATCCATGTGTTAAAGTATTTGAAGGGAACACTCAACTATAAACAGTTCTTGTCTTGGTTACTTGTCCTCTACAGGCATACTGCGATGCAGATTGGGCTACCTACAAGCTTTCTCGCAAATCCATTACTGGTTTTTGCATCCTCTAAGGTAATTCATTGATCTCATGTAAGACTAAAATGCAAATCACAATCATTCGTTCAAGTGTTGAAGAAGAATATCGCAATATGTGTTGCACTAATTGTGAGCCTAAATGGTTGTCCTATATGCTTATTGATCTACATGTGCCTGCTTCCTTTCCCATCACTATGTTTTATGGTAATGAGGCTGCCATTGCAACTGCTCGCAATCTAGTCTTTCACAATTGCACCAAATATTCTACGATTAATTGTCACACAGTGCGCAATATGTTTGGTGACGGCTTCCTGAATGTGCAATATGTTTCTACCTAGTAGGAGTTGGCTGATATGTTTACAAAGAACTTGTCTTCTCAGCACATGTCAACTCAACTTCATTCATTTTAACCACAAAGGTTCCCATCATGAGGGGGCATGAAGAATGAAGCTAATCAAGTAATAAGCATGATATAGTTACAGTATAAAAATCACAACAACTCTTTTCATGTGCTCTAGCTACATCACACCGCAGTTTAAGTTAGCATAACTAACTCCCAACTCAGCAAGCAAGTTGCAACAATTAGTTATGCCAGCTAAGCAAAGTTGTTATGCAGCCGTCCAAACAGATATACTTGGCTACTAAGCTCTTTTCCTCTTGTAATATGTATATAAACATCAAGTTATACTCTGTATTCTTCAAGAATTTGATAATAAAGAAATCTCTGATTTACAATGTAGTGACTAATGATTTATAGGTTTTTCATAAATCTTAACACTACTTAAAACTTATACAAATACTGCAGATATATATTATTTGAAAGATCTACAAATAATATTATAGCAACACCACAATCCACTTTTCCGGACTCTTAAACTATGTTGTTCTTATTAATTTGTAATTGTTTAATACATTAGCTTTACGATTTTAATAATTTATTGAATAATTTATTCTTTATTTATATCAATGCGGATCAAAAGATTGGCTGTATTAATTTTCAATTTTGCATGCGGAGGATTGTACTGATCTATATTTGTGATAAAATACAGGTAATTATTTGTTATTGAAGCTATAATATATTGATATCGAATATATATTTTAATATACTTGTCAACGAATTTTTAATTATTCAGAGTTAGCAATTGTCAACGGATAGACAACATTAATATACATCTACTCTCACCAAATTCATTTCAAAAACTATTTCATCAAATAAATCCATATACTTACATACAAATCTTATTTTAGTTTTTCTTCTTTAACAATTCTTTTTAATTTTTTTGTCATAAGTCTACGTCTGTAATACGAGAGTATTGGTTGGTCGGTTGATCTGACGTTGTTTGCTTCCCATAAGTTGCGTCTTCTTAATATTCAATTTTTTTACATACGATTGAAGGCCAAATTTAGTACTAAATTTTTTTGCAGACTTTAAATTGTCACATTTTTGTTGTGGAAAAAAATAGGGACAGAAATTCTAAGCTTTCACTTAATTAGTTGGAATTACACTTGTTTATGAGACGAGTTTGGGTAGGTCTAAGTCGGGTTTAATCGGATTTTTTATTAAAAGCATCGATAAAGTACAGCGTCATATTTTAAAATTTCGGACTCAAGTCACTTTTAAGTACAACCCATAACTCATATTAAAATTTAAAAAAAAAAATTCCATTGGTTAAATATATATAAAAGATATTTTTTACAATTAAAAAGAAATCTTACGTATAATGACATTCTCTAATTGAATTATTAAAAACATAGTACAAATTATTGTATTTAAGTTTGATAAAAATCAAAATATTAAAATATAAAACCCTAATATAATTAATAAACATAATATTCCTTCCATCCTAAAATAATTGTCATTTGTTGATTTTTTTTCCCTCTTTCTTCCAATTCTATCCTTATTAATAAGGACTAATTTATTCTCTATATTTAAGGAATTTATTTTATCTTTCTTTCAAATCTATCCATATTAATGACAATGAATTAATTTTGATATTTTCAAGGGACTTATTTCATCTTTCTAACAATTAATAACAATAAAATTTCAATATAATAATGTAAATTTTGCTATCCATAATCATTTTTCATTCATAAATTTTAATTTCAATAATTAAAAAGTGAGTATAATAAGGATAAGAAAGGAATAATTAAGATGTAATGAAATTCTATTGATACTAAATATAAGGAAAAATGGTTAAAGAGGAAATAACCTATTATTATTGAATTAATCAATGTAATGATTATAAATGATTAATTTAATCTTTTTATATCAATTTTTAATTTTAGGGCAAAACTCCAAAAAAACATTTAAATTGAGATTATAATTATATTAAGGAAATAACCTAGATAAAATAAGTATTTATTGGATCTCACTTGGGTAATTACATAAAAACCAAAACCCGATCCATAAAATTTCGAGTTTTAACAAGCTCAGGTTCGAACCAGACTTTCTTACAAATGAGTGTCCATGCCCGGTCCATAAATGCGGACTCGGATTGGGCTGGGTGAATGCCCTAATCCATGAACAAGTCTAATTGGAATTAGTTGGTCTAATAGTTGTTCCAGAACTTCTTTAACAACAGCAAATTCGTAAAATGTTAGTTTTTAACCTTTTTTTTTTCAGTAACGGTTATTAAATATTTGTATTTAGTTTATTTCAAAGATAAAAATAGCAATAGCAAACAAGCAAACAATCTTATTTAAAGCAAACCACCCCTCAATGAAATTTTTTTGTTCTTCAACGTATGAATGAAGAAACATATTCGCTAATTATTAAAAAAATGACTTAATGCATCAAAAGATGCTTCAACTTATTCCAAAAAATCTCATGCCTCCTTGAAGTGTGAAAATGTCCTTGCAACTACCTCAATTTATAAAATGTGCGCCTTTGGACTCCCTCTATCTCTTTAAACCGGGAAATAATATTAGGGACCAGATTTTAATGACCTTACCCGTGCATGGACGACATATGTCCTATACATCCATAAACCATTAAGATAATAGAAAATAATAGTAAAAAGTAGTTGTTTAGGACACATATCGTTCATGTATGAGAAAGGTCCTTAGGACATGGTCATTAATTTAATTTCCCCTTTAAACCACTCTCAGCCAATGAGGTGTAACATACTCTCTCTGCCACGTGTCAAGTTTGAAAAGTCAACCCAATCCTAACTTGGCACGTGACATATAATTGTTAAAATAAAACGGAAAAATTTCAAGTAAGTCATTAATAACTTTTCCTTATCATTTTTACCATCTTCTACAACAAATAATTACACAAAAAAATCCATCAAATCTTTGTTTCAATTTTTCAATCAAACAAGTTCAACACCTTCAAATTCAACATCACAAATTTAATTGTTAAAAAAGATTTCGGGAATCCAATAACACAAAACATCATCTTTGGATGTGTTTTGATTCTCTCTTGCTTCCTCGAAAAATTCGTGATTTCCAAGGATAGTGTGAGTAGTGTTTTAAAAAGCGCTAGGCGCTAGTCAAGCGGTCGAAGGTGAATCGGGGCCTAGGTGGGGATTAATCGGGGCCTAGGCAGACTTAGGCGCTAGTCAGTAGAGTTTAGGCACTAGGCGTAGCTAGGCGGCGACCCTCAAAACAACCCCTAGGCGAACCTAGGCAGGGATTTTTAAAACAGTGATTGTGAGGAGATAATCAAGAGTTTTCCCTATGTGATGGAGAGAGTTAACTGGAACTGCAATGGTAGCATTTCCTACCTTAGCTTGATCTGCGATCATCCATCCTCTACTGCTGAGGGACTCATCTCCATCAATCCTCTATTCCCGAGGTCCGGGAATAAGAGTTAAGGTGCTGTTGGGGTCCACCAGAGCCCTTATTAGGATAGAGGAACTATGTTGTTGCTGCTGATGAAGAGTTGGTAGCTGCTGGTAGGGAGAAATTGATTGTTGCTGGTCAGGGAGAAGTTGGCTTGAGTTTTACCTTAACCTTCTCTGACCCTTTCATGATTTGAACATCATCATCCTCTTCCTCATTGTCATCCTCCAGCAGCACATCCTCACCTTCTTCTTTTCTTCTTCCTCTTCATCATTCTCCTCCCTTATATCCTATGGCCTTATATTATGTTTGGCAAATACTAAGCAGACCATGGTTACAAATTCATCAACAGGATCTGATGCTAATGATTGAATACCCCATTCAACCACTACAATCCTCTAAACTTCATTCTTCTCAAGAGCCGATAGGAACGGATCTTCCTCTGACTGCTTCTCTTTCAACAGAGATTGCTCATCGAACTCTTCCTTTTCTTCAACCTTGTCCTCCTTCTTGGCCTCAGCATTTTCCTCCTTCTTGGCCTCAACAGCTTCCTCCTTCTTGGCCTCAGCTTCCAGCCCCTTAACCACTTCTTGAGCAATGGTTTCTGCCACCATAAGAGAATCCTTGGTATTTGACGTTGGAGATCCTCCTAGTGTAGACAAGAACTTCTTAGGAGTCTCAAGAGTGGCTGAGAAGAGATGAGAAGGATCAAAGATAACCTTCTGTTGATCTAGAGGGGGAGACAATGACTTCTTTTCAAGTAGGAAATTTGTTAGATTTGCTACCTTGGGAGGAGCAGGACTTGGTGCCACTAGGAGAGCGCCTAGAGGTAAATTAAAGTTAACAGAGGTTCCTTCCAAGACCTTTCCATCCACTTCATCTGAGTCATCCTCCTCTATCTCGGATATGCTTTTCTCCTTCATCTTTGCAGTGAATTCCTCTAGAGCAGGCACTCTCCTTCTTTCTGATAGGGCCTTCATTTCCACCTCAGATACTGCAACCTTATATCTCTAGTAGCCCCTTTATTGGGTACAGATGTAAAGATCTCAACCAGGCTTTGGTTTATGGCCTTGATCATATCGTCCTTTTGAGGGTCATCATTTAATACCACAGTCTCACCATAAGTTATGGCCTTCTTCTTCCTCCTCTTTTCTTCAACTTTCTCCTCCTTTTCTTCTACCTTTTCTTCTTTCTCCTCCACCTTTTCTTCCTTCTCTCCAACATTTTCTTCTTTCTACATGGTCAGTTTCATCGAAATCTACATGTACTGACTCTTCTAATGTTGTTGTTCTTTTGATAAAGACTCTATATGCTCTGCTATGTGTTGAGTAGCCAAGAAATATTGCTTCATCAGCTTTAGGATCAAATTTTCCCTATTGTTCTTTATTTTTTAACACAAAACATTTACAACCAAAAGCTTTAAAATACCCAATTTTTAGTTTTCTACCTTTCCAAATCTCATAGGGGGTTTTGTCAATTACTGATCTAATGTTCACCCTATTGAGTATGTAACATGCTGTATTAACTACTTCTGCCCAAAAATATTTCAAAAGGTTGTTGTCACTGAGCATGGATCTGACCATTTCAACTATGGTTCTGTTCTTCCTCTCAACAACCACATTTTGTTGGGGAGTGTGAGGAGCAGAAAAGTTGTGCTCAAAGCCTCTGGCGTCACAGAATCTAGCAAATATCCTATTTTCGAATTCTCTGCCATGATCACTTCTTATTTTAAAAAGAAGAAACCCTTGTTCAATTTCAACTCTATTACACAGTCTGGAGAAACCTTCATAGGCTTCATCCTTACTACTGAGCAGAATGACCCAAGTATACCTGGAATATTCATCCACTATTACCATGGTATATCTGTGTCTACCCATGCTCATAGGCAGAACATGGCCAAATAAGTTTATGTGTACAAGTTCTAGGACTCTATTAGTGGAGAACTCAGATTTAGATTTAAAACTCTTTTTAAATTGCTTTCCATACTGACATGCATTGCATAGATGATCCTTTTTGAAGTTTAAACTTGTCAAACCCTCAAAAATTTTATGTTTGACTAGTTTGGTCAAAAGGTTCATGCTAGCTTGTCCTAAGCTTTTGTGCCATAACGATGACTCTTCTTCTTTAGACATTAAGCATGTATTTTTCTTAGACTTGTCATTTAAATTAATTATGAAAACATTATTAACCCTGGGAGCATAAATCAGAGCTTGATTTGACTTACAATCAATGATGGAGCATCCTTCTGAGTCAAAGATGACTTTCCTTCCTTGGTTACATAGTTAAGCGACACTCAGAAGGTTGAATTTTTTACCATCAACAAGAGAGACTTCTTCAATCCTGATTTCTGATATAATGTTTCCTTTACCAATGATCTTTCCCTTCTTGTTATCTCTAAAGCTCACATTTCCATATCTTTTACGTTCTAGTGAGATGAAAGATGTCTCATCCCCAATCATATATCTTGAGCATCCACTGTCTACATACCAAATTCGTTGACCTTCTGTGGACCTAAGACTTACTTGTAAAAGTAGATGGTTAGAATCTTCGAACCCAGTTTCCCTTGGGTTCGGGTGCATCATAAGTTAAGTCAGGCCAATCATAAGAATCATAGAAACATTTTTAAATCTACATATAGCAGTTATATGGTTTTTCTTTCCGTGAAAATTACAAAAGGTCTTTGCAGTTTCTCTGGCCATCTCTCTTTGCAAAGTTCTGGGAGATGGACAAAGATTAAACGATTCCTGGATTGGTTGCCTCTGAGGTATTACTCTTCTTCTGGCATAGGGATTCTTTTGAGTCATCTTCTGATAACCTCCTTTCTAATGACTGCTTTCACCATACCTATATCCATACTCCTTATAGTTCCTTTACCTGGGAGCTGAGGATTCACCTCGATACATCATTTGCTGATCTGAGGGACACTTATCTTCTGAGGATGCTTCTTCTCTTGAGGATGATCCTTCTTCTGAGGAAGCTCCTTCTTTTGAGATTCCTCTTTGCAAGGTAGTGCTATCTTTCCAGATAGATGACCATCTATAAACATTACTCTTCTACTAAGGTCGGTTACATTAACTCCTACCAAGGCTAATTCTTTCTTAAGCTTCTCAACCTCAGCTTCAAGTTCTTCTTGCTTCTTATAAATTACTTTGGTAGATTTATCTCGTACTCTATCACGGATACAGAAGTCTTCAAAATCTTCCTCTAGAAGCTTCATGTGTTTCTTGTTCTTTTTAACCTGCTTATAGATCTGCGCAAGTACTTACATAATTTCATTAGGAATGTTGAATTTAGAGTTTACCTCATCATTTTCCTGAGATTTTCCTTTTGAGGATGAAACCCTTTCTATGCTGGTATGCCATGACTTCACTGTTTGGTATATATCATCTACAACCATAAAGCATATTTGTGCAATTTCTTCATTCTCTGAAGTGTCTGCAGTGCACTATTGCAAAAAAGGCTTATAGGGTCGCACTATTTGCGAGGGTTGTAGTAAAAACCATTGGTGAAAGTGTGGGCGGAGTTGACGTTGAGTATTGCGGACGGTTGTTACGTAACAACCGTCCGGAATACTATTGCGGATGGTTGTTACGTAACAACCGTCCGGAATACTTAAGTGTTTGGGATACTAAAAGGAGTATTG
>CATIWQ010099969.1:0-30494 GCA_949673415.1 Euphorbia schlechtendalii | reverse complement strand
TTTGTATATTGTATTTTCTATTTTTGACCACTTGAACATTTGATCTTTATCTCTCTAATTATTTTTCATTTCTATTTTTTTTTCTGTGTTTCCTTTATTGATTCCATTGGTTTGTGTTTTTAGTTTTTTATGGAAGTTTTTTTTTGCTATTTTTGTGCGTTATTGTTGGATGTATGATTTTTTTTAGTATTAGAGAATGTTTCAAGTCATTGGAGAAGATATGTTAAAGATCCAGTTTCAGATCCTGTATAACTATTGTTATACCTGGTATAAAGATTGTTATACCAATTATCATAATCATTATAACAAATAATATCAAAAAATATTCAAATTATTGAAGATGTAGATAGTATTAAGATCTAGTTTCAGATTTCTCATTTGAAAAATATAATAATCATTATACCTGGTATAATGACCATTATACCTGGTATAATGACCATTATACCTGGTTTAATAGTCATTATAACGAATAATATTAGTGAATATTCAAATAATTGGCTAAAAAGTATTAAGATCTAGTTTCATCTCATGTCATTATAACTGGTATAATGACTATTATACCAAACTAATATTATTAAAGAATATTCAAATAAATGGAGATAAAGAAAGTATTAAGATCCACTTTTAAATTTCACAATTGAATAGCACAATAGTCATTATATCTGGTATAATGGCTGTTATACCTGGTATAATGGCTGTTATACCTGGTATAATGGCTGTTATAATAACAAAGAATTTCAGAGAAACATTCATATCATTGAAGATAATGGGATTTTTAAGATTTGGTTTCAAATTTCATATTCGAACAATGTAATAAACATTGTATCTGGTATAATGACTGTTATACCAGGTATAATGTCTATTATACCAGGTATAATAGTTGTTATACCTGGTATAATGGCTTTTATATCTGGTATAATAATTGTTATACCTGGTATAATAAATATTATATCCGAAATCGGTGGTTATTTTTATATTCACGTATTTTGAAAAACCAAAACTTAAATTCACGTTTTTTGAAAAATCAAAACTTAAAATGTGAGATTTGTAAAATTACACCATGGCATGACCTAAAATTATTTTGATTTTTTCCGATATTTCCATAAAAACCCCCAAAATATACCATGAGATCCATATATTTATTTTTGTTGGCTCCACATTCAAAATACGAGATATGAGTTTTTCAAAAAAAAAAAAAAAAGGGGTCTATGAATCCCACTTGAATCTACATGGAACCGCCACTGAACCCTTGTAAATAATTGAATCAGCCGTACATGTGATTTTCCAACTTGAGAGGGAAGAATATAAAAACATAAAAAAATATAGGAACCTTCTTATATCTTTTAATAAAAGCATGCCCTTGCTTATGGAAATGGCTTCTCAGTGTGATAAAACATTTCGGGTCTGTATAGTATTGCTTTTAAGCTATCTTAATAAGTTACTCTCATAAATATTTTATAGAATTACATATTTTAGTTTTGAACAACATATTTTGATCTTTCATACTATTTAATTAGGAACTGTCTGACTTGTTTTTTTCCAAAATCAACTCTGCTGCTCATAGGAAAAGCTTGAAAATGGAGCTTTTCAGAAAAGTAGCTTGGGAAAGTACAATCAAACTGACATTTCATCTCGAAAATGGCTCGATAGAAATGCTCTTCTTCGAAATAGTTTACGGTCAAACTCTTGAATATTTATATACATATTGTTAGGCATGATGTTACTAAATTTTGAAAGATCGAGCCTCTTAAGCCCACTTCAAAGGACCGAGCTTGGACACTCAATTTTTAAAAAAGCCCGGCCCGATCTCGACCATGTCAAAGCCAGAAGATTTATGGGTTGCGCTTGGTTTTATATAAATACACAAGCCCGGCCTGACAAATAATTTTATTTATTTATTATATATTTATATATTAAATCTATATATATTTTAAGAATTTATATGTTATCCTATTAAATTTGCATACTTGATTACAATAAATGTTACCAAATATTAGAGATTTTAAGTAAATAAAGCAATTATATTAAAAATTTAAGCATATTTTGGCTTATTTTATATTTTTTCAATTTTGTTTAAATAAAAAAATTTATAATAAAAAAAATATCCTTAGGCTTGGGCCGGGCTTGGTAATGACCTTGTAAACCCGGCCCAGGCTCGAAGTTCAAAAGTACGGGCTTGGATTAGGCTTGGGATAACATTTTTTGTAAAAAGCCCACGAAGCTCGGCCCAACCCACCCGATGAACAAGTCTACTCTTAAGTAAAAACACTTTGCAATGATTCTTGTTACTTACCACAATGCAATAAAAAATCCTATGGTTGGATCAACAAGGTGATGACACCTTAGAGCATCTTTAGTTGATAGTTTATTCAAAAAATAGTCTTGAATCTTGATACATAGGTAAAAATAGATAATTAATTAAAAAATTAATTTACAGTAGCTCTTCTATTTATTCTTTCCTATATAATGTGGCATAATAAATGTTGAACATTGTATATTTGATTTTTAAATTGAATGTCAACTTATCAAATTAATTAATATATTAATATTGAAACACTTAGTATAATTTGTAATTATGTCTTTTTTTGTTATTTAATTATACATTTCTAAATTAGACAATCTAATGTGTCTATCATTATAAAAGACATTGTCTATTTTTAAAACCATTAACATGTTACTAATGTGGTATTCAATTCCACATGTCACATAATCTTTGGATCCACTATTTATTAAAGATGCTCTTGGAATCATAAAAGTGAAGTGTTGAACATGCCAGCTAGACCGGACTCCTCAAAGAACCGATTTAGCTGCTTGGAGGAGAGAAGGCCACGTCACCAAACGCATCCTATGTCTTGGTCATGCCAAATATGACATAAACATAAGTATAATGCTACAAGAATCCCAAAGATCGTTAGGGCTATATGCTAGGAGGAGAGATAGCCAAGTCATCATTTTCACCTTTGGGCTTCGACCATGCCAAAACCTAGTGCCTTCGTTAGATTGGACTTATACGGCAGGCCTTGATTGGGCGTATGCTCCCTTCACTAGTGACAAGCAGACAAGAATTGCAGGTAGGCACCACTACGCCACATATACACAAAAAAACCATATATAAGTCCCATTACTACATATCTCAAGTACATAACCCAAATACTCCTACTTCTTATTCTCCTTCCCTTATATTGAGAATAATATGATCATCGGGCTACTAATGTCTATCTTCCGGTCAAGCATTTTTTTGCAGATAGGAATAATTCCTTGAAGAACACGGTATAGGTCATACTCCTTTTACAAATCAAATTGGTGCAATGAGGGTGGTTCGAACCCGATATGAGTAATCCCCCCGAAAAAACCTCTCCAGGTTAGTAAACGTACCTTATTTCCCAAGACATCGAAATACAGGTATAAGGTTATTCCCGACACTAACCCATCTCTTTTAAACACTCAAACACCGAATAACAGTCTCTTTGAATATCGCACTCTAAGATATATAGACAACATATCCCCTAGCGAACAATTTGAAACCAGTCTCGATGACTTGATGACTATTGTTAGAGAGCGATCGGAGCTTGCTAAATGGTTGGCAGATTCCATGACCACTTTACAAGAAATCGAGAAGAGGTTGGATCAGGCAAGGGCTGGCGATCAAAGGATGTTATTAGAGTTTCAATGCCAGCACCATGAGACATCACCTTCCTGTGGTCATTCTCGTGAACGCCTAATCCTTTCTCCATTGCATTGAGAGAGAGAAGGGAAAAGGGAAAGCTCATGATGAATCCTTGTTCATAGAAGGGTTGGACTCCGAGCAGAGCTCAGAAATGATGCCCTTACGCATGGATAACCCACCCCCATATAAAAAAGAAGGTGGTAATAGGGGATGGGTTGGTCCCTAGAGTTTGATGATTCCACAAAGCACACCATTAAGAAAAAGTAGAAAAGCAAGGCTGAGGAGAAGATGGACCAAGTCGTGCAGAAAAGAGTGATGTACTTATTGATAAAAGCGGGGGTAATGGCACCGATCCCAAAGGTAGTTTGTGCGGCCTCTTCGTGTTTCACAAAGATAAGGGTTGCTCGTTTCAAGAATTTCAAGCAATCGTAGAAGCAAGAGTATGCGGGGATGAGGGGGGTCCTCATGATCCATGCTAGATACTACAAGCAATGCATGGAGGCATCCAATACCACAGATACCATAATGTGCAAATTATTCAACCATTACATTGGTAATTCTGATAAAGAACTAGTTTGACACTTTATAGCCCAGGTAGGTTAAAAGCTTTAATGGCCTCACCGAGAGCTTTATTTTGTACTTCATCACACGTTGCTTCCGAAAAAAATGTTGGACTTGGAGCTAGTCCATCAAAAGCTCGAGGAATCATTGGAGGAGTTTTTAGAAAGGTTCTAGAAGGCATCGTTAAGCATCCCCAATTTCAATATTGATGTGGAGGTAGATGCGCTGGTGGAAAATTGCAGGAGCATTGACTAAAGATCTCATAACAGATCGACCCACAAATTTTCCCCTCTTAGTGCAAAGAGCGCAAAAGTGGGTGCTGTGGGAAACTTAAAAAACCCAAAAACAAATAAGCCAAGCCACAGATGAGGTCATTCAACTTATAAACCACCAAAGGGGAGAAAGAGGGCCTATATTTGATAGCCATCGAAGGGATGCTGAGCAGTTCTTCCCATTGAATGCTAAGAAGAAGGAAGTTTAGTTTTAGATTGAAAGAAACAAGAAAGACCTTCCCGCCCAAAGTAAGGGGGAGCGACAGGACAAGTACATAATGTGAATTTCACAAGTAAGCCGAACATGATACTGAAGATTTCAGAGAGTTAGTGGAGAGTTGAACAAGAGGGCCTTAGAGTGAAAGCTGGATAGATATACCCAAGGGGGAATGAGGGGCGTGTTAGGCATGATGTATGCCCTAGAGATAATTAGGTTGATATGTCTTAATTAGTTATAATGTACAAATAGTTTTAGATTATTATTATTATTAATTATTAAGGCATCTTTGTTCCTTATCAGTGTTTTGTTATTTATATATCTTGCTGGTATCATATATGTGTAGTATTATGTATATGCGCATTGATAAGACAAAGTCTGTGACTACTTCATAGAGTAGAAGTGTAAGAACATAGTGGGAGCTATGTGGTGTGAGAACTGCACATACGTGTTACTATGAATAGTCTAAATATCCCTAGTTATAGTTTCATTGAGACTAGACATCAATGGATCGGACAGACTAGCATGTGTACGCTTACTCCTAATATTAGATCCAAGCAACCGATCTCACAAGCTAAAGTTGGCACCTTGAGTTAACACATGAATGTATTCGGGTAATACTTTAGAGATCGCTATAAGATAGAAACTCAGAAATAACTATATCCATGTGTTGGTGTCATATCTTATTGTAGTAGCAGTACAAGTATCCTCAAACCTGAGATACTGGTTACCTTATATAAGAGTTGCTATACTTTGGGTCATACTTATTTATACCCTGGTGATCAGGATGACATGGGTGATTACGGGTATAGTGATGATCATATATTGGTAAGCCGAGTAGTCAAGATGGGATCCATCGCTTCTGATATAGTGATATAATGGGATATGTACCTTAGGGTCACTTGTTGAAGTGACATACTCAAAAACCTCTGATCAGAGTATAAGATTGATAGAATGAATTTCTAGTAAATCTTGATACATAATGGCTTAGTGGTGATCTTCGTGAACAAGTCTAATTCTAAGATAGCTACGACTATTACATGAGCTAACACTTAATCCGAGCTTAATAAACTAGATGCTACTTAACTTGATGGAAGGAGTGTATTGTATTGGTTACTATTGCAGAACCGGATTAAGTTACAATCACGTGATGTTCCAAGTATCAATGGATCATATAGATTTTCTAGAAATCCCATTTGATCGTCTAAAGCTGTCGGGTTCCATATCGGTCTGGAACACTAAGCCTAAAGGTTCCCAGATGGGAAGCTAAGTTTAGGTTAACCTCTAGCAGCTCAATACTTTGGGATCCTATGAGGTCACACACTTTGGATCTTTATTAGACTAAGTAAAGAACCTATAGACTGGGTTGATGCCGAGAATACCAGTTGTCGAATTCGTTAGAAGAATTATTAATTGGTTAGACCAAATTAGTAATTAAAGAGAATAAAGAGGAAATATGGAAAAATTACATAGAGCGTAGCAAGGGAATTTTTCCCGTTGTGAGTGGGCCCCAAATGAACACGGGTGGTTCGAAGTGGGGCCTCCGAGGCTGCCCTGCGAGTTGAAAAGTTCCCCGACCACAAGCGCGCAGGTAAGCTCGCGTGTTAGTGTGAGTGTAGGATTTTGCTCCCGACTCGCTAGCTCGACGATGAAGCTGTAATTTTTTCCTTTTGTTAGCTTTCTACATCTTGCAGGGTCCTAAAATCATCTAGAGAAAATCTGCTTTGTTTCTTTGGGCCTTCCCTTTCTTAAAACCTAGTTCAAATAAGAAAGCCCAGCCTAAAGTTCCATGCTGTTAATGACATGGCCCCATGTTGTTAATGACATGGCATCATGTCTTTAACGACATCATAGTTGCAGCAGAACCAGAATTGCACTTTCTGCAATTTTCAATCCAAAAGCCCACACCCCCAACATGCTCAGACATTATTTACTGAAACACAATCTCATCCATTTTACCTAGGATCTCTCAAACACTCCTTCACATGGGATGAAATGATTGAAGCTAAAAAGAAAAGGCAAAAAGCATGGTCTAAGGCTAAAAAGGAGTTGACTTTGGATTGAAGAGAGCTCCATAAAGATAGAGCTAGAATTTCAAAATAAGGGGGACTAAATTTCTATCAAAAACATTGGTAATAAAGAGAGAAAAAGATCTTGAGAGCATTAGGGAGCATTTCTTCTTGTGTTCTTGAGCAAAACACTAAAATTTGATCATCAACACTTGGGATTTCAAGTTAGTTAGAATAAGTTCATGGAAAGGCAATGAACATGGGTTATAAGGGTCCACTTATTCATCTCCTAAGCAAATTTGAGGTTTAGTTCATCTTTTAAGCAAAGCTTGAGGTTTAGAGATCATTCAAGCAAACTTGAGATTTAGAGATAACTTAAGCAATGTTTGAGGTTTAGACTTGAATGGAGAGTCTACAACATCTTTATCACTCATTTGAAGGTTACTACATCTTCTAAAAAATCTACTTTGGTATGGCATAGATCCCTTCCAAAGATTTTCGGTAAATCCTCAACCAATAACCAAATCCAACAAAAAAGAAACAAGGAGAGCTTCTCGGAGGATTTCATGGAACTTTAACAAAGTGGATTCATGAATTCATGGTGAGCCTCTGAGTTCATAGAGTTTGTGCTTACATTTATATGCTTTCATTTTTGAAGTTTCATTTTCTTCTAGATTATTTTCATTTTCACAAACCAAACTGTTTTCTCAAAATTTCAGTATGATTTAAAATTTTTTTTGAGTATTTTGTTTCCATAAACATATTTTACACATCTTAAGCTTTCTAGAATGATAAAGATAATCTAAATTAGTTAAATATAGAAAAAGTTATGATTATTTGAAGTTTCAGCTTTTTGTTTTGCTATTTCTGTGTTTTCTGCAGGTCTGGAATTTTGATGTCGTTAATGAGATGACCCCATGTCGTTAATAAAATTGACATGTCTTTAACAACATTGATTCATGTTGTTAACGACATGTCCTTTGGCAAAATCTAGTTTCGCTTCATTTTGCTCTGTTTCGAATCGTTTAAGCCTGGAACGACCCACTGAAACCCTTCTGAGTTTGGAAATGGTCCATTGGGGGTAATGAACTTCTAAATTGTAATTATTTAGGAGTTATATATTATTTATTTATGTATTAATATGTTGATTAAGGTTTGGAGTGGCAACGAAAGCGCTTCGGGCCATTCATATCGATATCGCCCTTCACAGGGAAGTCAGTAACAATATGGATGATATCATTACTGTTGTTAACCCAAATGATGGCAATGTTATGCATGTTCTAGATTTATATTTCTAAATGTTTTTTTAGGTCACCCACACTAAGGGAACTCAAGTTCCTGGATAACCGACCCAACAATATAATATGGGCATTTTCACTAATAAAAATGACCAACATAGTTAAAATAAAAATGAACAACTTTCTTGAAATAAGAACTTCGAAATCTCCATTGTTTTTACCTCGACCACATGGATCTTGCCAAAATCTAAATCGAGCATACATGGTAAACTTGGTACATATTTGTGTAGTGGAATATCCCTTGTGCTAACCTTTGTGGATGCAGGTGGTTTAGGATAGATGTATGTTAGGGTTTAATTTTCTTCGGGTATTGCATATATCAAATGTAACATTTTTTAGACATCGATGTATTTATTTGTAAATCCCCCATCCCAAGATGTAATTAATCCCGTAGATTAGGCGCATTTACTTTCCTACGTATTTACTTTCTCGCACTTTATTTACCGCTTTCTTCTTGCACACTAAATAACCAAAAACATAAGTCGAAAACATCTAGATTGAATCAAAGTATCATAAGTGTGGTTTCCAAATGGGAATGATTCTAACTTAAATAATGATGAAGTAAGTAACTTATCCCAGACCCGAATCTCTGAACTATGGTACACTTGTTTCCATATCGCATGTACCTCTTGTTAGACATGATGTGTGCCCTAGAGGCAATTAGGATGATATGTCTTTATTAGTTATAATGTACAAATAGTTTCAAATTATTATTAATAATAATTGAGGCATCTTTGTTGCTTATTAGTGCTTTATGTTTATCATTGTATCTCGCTGGTATCATATATGTTTAATATGTATATGTGAATTGATGAGACAAAGTGCGTGATTATTTCATTGTAAAAGTGCGTGGACATAGTGGGAGCTATGTGGTGTGAGAACTGCACATATGTGTTATTATGAATAGTCTAAATATCCCTAGTCATAGCTTCATTGAGACTGGACATCAATGGAATGGAGAGAATAGCATGTGTAGTCTTACTCCTTGGATTAGATCCAAGTAGTCAATCTTGAGCTGAAGGTGGTACCTTGAGTTAAATCATGAATGTATTCAGGTAATACATTGGAGACCGCTATAAGACCGATACTTAAAAATTACTATATCCATGTGTTGGTGTCATGTCTTATTGCAGTAGCAGTACAAATATCCTTAAACTTGAGATATCGATTACCTTATGTAGGAGTTGCTATACTTTGGGTCATACTTATTCATACACTGCTGATCAAGATGACAAGGGTGATTACAGGTATAGCGATGATCACATGTTGATTAGCTATATAGTCAAGATGGGATCTATCACTCCTGATATAGCAATATAATGGGAGATGTACCTTAGGGCCCCTTGTTGAAGTGACACACTCAAAAACCTCTTATCAGAGTATAAGATTGATAGAACGCGTTTCTAGTCAATCGAGATACATAATGGTTGAGTGGTATTCTTTGTGAATAAGTCTAATTCCAGGATAGCTACGGCTATTACATGAACTAACACTTAATCCGAGTTTAATAAACTTGATGATACTTAACTTGATGGAAGTAGTGAATTGTATTGGTTACTACTGCAGAACCGGATCAAGTCATAGGCACGTGACGTTCCAAGTATCAGGGGATCATAAGCTTTTGCTAGAAAGCCCATTTTGATCATCTAGAGCTATCAGGTTCCATATCGATCTAGAACACTAAACCTAAAGGTTCTTAGATGGGAACCCATGTTTAGGTTAACCTCTAGCGGCTCTATACTTTGGGATCCTATGAGGTCATACACTTTGGGTCTTTATTGGACCATGTAAAGAACCTATGGACTGGGTCTGTACTGAAAATATAAGTTGTGAAATTAGTGAGAAGAATTATTAATTTGTTAGACCGAATTAATAATTAAAAGGAATATTGAAAAGATAGGGAAAAATAGTCAGAGCGAGCAAGGGAATTTTCCCATTGCGAGTGGGCCTCGAAAAGAACATGGGTTGTTTGAGGTGGGGCCCGCGCGGCTACCCTGCGAGTAGAAAAGCTAGTGGGTTGCTAATGTTCGGGTAAGCCCGCATGGCTCGCGGTAAGCATGGGCTTGCGACTTATGTTTGGGCTTCCCTCATAGAACTCGCGGGTCAGCCCGCGGGTTGTCCTACCTACGCAACTGACCTACCTACATGGGACATGATTTATCTTATCCCATGCAGAGTTAAAGAGGGAGTTTAACACTCCCCCATTTTCCCCTATAGATAAGCTTCTAGCCTCTCATTATTCACACACCAGAAAAAGCTTAAAGCTAAATTTCTCTCTGATATCTACTCTCTTCTTCTTTTTGTTGTGCGAGATCCTTCACAAGTTTCTCCAAACAAATTGAAGAATTCTTTGTGAAGGCTCTAAGTTTAAGTGAGACTTTGAGATTATTTTTGGGTTGATTTTTCGAGTATTCTAGCAAATGCTGTCAATCGATGGGTTTTACCTCTTAGAGGTTTTGGTCGGTGAAGATTTGTGTGGATCAATCATAGAGGCTCTCCTAGTTTGGAAGCTTATGCTATTGCAATTACTCAATTGGAACACCATTACCAAAAGAGAGATAAAGCATGCATCAACTGGTAATGCTTTAATCTAGATGCTAGGTTTCTTTTATATGTTTCATAAACCTAAAAGCATCTATGGAACATTTTAACTTAGATTATATCAATCATGGCATGCTTAGGAGATCCTTAGGTTAATTTTAAGTTTTGAAGTTCCACCTTTCTACGATTGCATGTTCTATTACTGTCTTGATTAACCAACAGTGGTATCAGAGTCTGCCTTATGTGTGAGCGGATGATGTTCTACGCTGCGGTCATCGTGAGGCGCCAGCCCCATGAGATGGGGCGTGGGGTTTTCGAAAAAGTAGTTTAGAAGTTGATTCTAGAAAAATGTGTTGGACATGAGTTGGTTAAAAGTGATTTTCAAGCTCAAAAGACCCGAGACCTAAATCTCTAGTCTATGTTACAGAGTCGCCACCCAGATCAGCTCTTCCTGGAAAATTTGGTACAGCTTAGATCCGTTTGCCTAATCCGTACCATAGAACAGAGATTCAAGTTTGGATGAGTTACCAATTTCATTGTCATTTGAGCTAAATTATACTTGATAGAAACCACATTTATAATATTCAAACTAAACTAGGTATTTTCGGTTTATGTTATAGTTTATCACACACACATAATACGGTAAGAAATTGCGAAAAGTAAACACGTAGGAAATTTAAATGCGCCTAGTCCATGGGGGATTAATTACATCATTGGGTTGGGGGTTTTATAAATCACCTAAATAGATCGAAAGCTAAGGGATACAATCGCCTAAAATACATCGACATCTAACAAATGTTACATTTGATTTCTAAATGAAAAGCGATACGTGAAGGAAATTAAATCCTAACATACATTTATCCTAAAATACCTGCATCCACAAAGGTTAGCACAAAAATAGCACATCACAAGTAGTTGCAAGTATGTTTGTTTTGATTTTTGCGAGACCCGAGTAGTCTAATTTAAAACATCGAAGAGTTTGAAATTTCTTTTCCGTAAAAAGGGTTCAATTTATACAAATAAGTTGTTTAATCATTTTTTTAGTGAAAATGACACATGCGAATGTTTATCAGGTCGGTTATCCAGGAACTTCAGTTCCCTTCGTTGGGGTTTCCTAACACACTTCATAATAATATTGACGAAAAATAGATCTAGGTCCAAAAATATAAATCATGGCGTTATTAAAATCATTCCGAAGAGGAAACCGTTAAAGTTGATAAAACAATATCCCGATGAAGGGAAATCGGCTTCAACCATCCAAACTACCTTCAGGATGATCTCGGGTTCGTAAAATTTTCACACATACGCATTATATTACTTAAAGACTCAGGTTTCAAGCTTGAATGGTCACCACTGACCCTTTTGAACATATATCGAAATCAGGAAATTTTACAAACATTCTGCCTGTGTTTTACCTAGGAACTGATATTGTTAATGGCATCAGTGATATTGTTAACGACATTACGGAGATAGAACACTTGTAGTTTTCTGTTTTTTTTACAATTTTTAGATTTTCAACTATCAAGCACAAACATATGATATAAGCAAGTGAGACACGACTCTAGGAACTCAGAAGCTTACCCCGTTGCCGTGAATCCATTTTGCTCTGTCCACGAAAATCCCTGGAAAGTCCTCCTTGTTTCTTTGGTTTAGTTTTTAGTTTTGTCAAAAAAAAGAAAAGTAAATGTTACTCTTTGAAGGGAACAACATCTCCTGAATATGATTCTCAACAAGATGAAGTAAGGAAGTGGAAATCCTTCTTCTATCGAGTTTAGACTTTCGAAAACTTAAAAATTCAAAAACTGATTGAAAACGGACTTACAGATTGAAAACTTCTAAATGAGTAAAAATGCTTGTTGTAGACACTTTAACCGAGTTCTACTGTGCTAGAAATCAGTAGAAAATGTCTTAAAAGAACTCTAAACCTTAAGTTTTCTTAAACTCTCAATATACCTCACTTTCCGAAACAAGTGAACTAAACCTCACTTGCCTAAATGACCCAAGATAGCCCAAGTTCATGCCCTATCCATGAACTTACACACTCAAGTTCTAGAAATACAAGTTAAAAGAAGTTAAAAGATGATTACTTAGCTACCAAAAACCTTAAAATGCCTTAAGAACCAAAAACATTCAAATTCTTACTTTTACTTTTGAACTCAACTCTCTCTTGCCTTTTGCACCAAAATGTGAGCTCCCCTCTTACTGAAACTTAGCTCTCATCTTAAAGAGATCCCCCTTCAATCCAAAGTCAACTTAGGATAGCTTAGGCCATTCCCTCTTTTTTGCTTTTTTCAACTTTTTCTCAATCCAAATGCCAATGTTGGATTGGCCAGTCCTAGGTAAGGTGTGGCAGGTGTATTTCAGAAGAAAAAATCCGAGCATGTGGGTAAAGATTTACTTTTTGGTTTAAAAGTGTAGAAAGTGCAATTTTGGTTTTGCTGTCGCTGCAATGTCATTAACGATATTGTGATGTTGTTAACGACATTGTATGGCCAGAATGGACTTTTCTTTTTGACTTGGGCTTTTTAAGGAAGAAGGGGCCCAAAGAAATAAGGCAGGCGATTTCTAGACAATTTCAGGACCTTGCAAAATATAAAAAAGGTAACAAGGGAAAATATTACAACTTCATCATTGAACTCGCTAGTCGGGAGTGAAATCTTGTGCTCACAGGTTGCCCCTCGTGGGATCACTATTGATATGAGATCAGTATGGTCCCACAATTGAAAGAGTAGCGGGGTTTTAGAGGTAATACCTTCCCCGGTCATGGTTGGCACTCTTCGGAATGATGGCTAGAATCTTTCATCTCGGTGCGATGCTTTCTTGGATCGGTCTCTTCGTGCCCCTTATGAATCGAACGTTTAGCAATGATTGCCTACTTGAAGGTTATCCTTTGGCTTGTTGACACCACTGGAACCGTTGGCTGCATGCTTCCATCCTTTTAGTTGAGGATCCTATGCGTAGGCAGTGGAAGGCTTGTTGAAGAAGCGGATCGGGACAAGGTCCGAGAAAACCTGAATTGTGGAAAGTTAACTGATTGTAAAAAGTTAGAAGATTGCGAACTGTAGAAAGTTCGTTAACAGTAGAAAGTCAGAAAAGAGCAAACTGTAGAAAGTTCATCGACTATAAAAAGTCAAGAATTTTGAACTGTAGGAAGTTCGTTGACTGTTAAAAGTCAGGGAATTTCGAACTGTAAGAAGTTCGTTGACTATAAAAAGTTAGGGAATTTTGAACTGTAGGTAGTTCGTTTAGTTGTAAAAAGTTGAAAATTGGCGGATGTAGAAAGTTCGTTTGATTGTAAAAAGTCAGAAAGTAGGCAAACTGTAGAATGTTCGTTTGACTATAAAAAGTCAAAAATTGGTGAACTGTAGAAAGTCCATTTGACTGTAAAAGGTTAGAAAGTAGGCGAACTGTAGAAAGTTCATTTGCTTGTAAAATTCAAAAATTGGAGAACAGTAAAAGTTCGTTGATTGTAAAAAGTCAGAAAATTGAGAAAATGCAAGACATGAATGCATGTTTTAATTCCTTGATTGATATTGTTGAAAGCAAAATTTTTTTTCCCTTCAATCAAGAATTGAAATAAAAATGCGTAATAATTAACCTAAGTCACGTGACCGAGTTTCGAAACCATTCAGTGAGGTTCCGGAAGTTGGTCGAACGTTTTCATTGACTTTCATAGGGTTCAAATACATTATAAATTTGTTTTAAGGAGTTAGAAATGAGTTTGGGCTGAAAATAAAAGAAATGGGCTTGGCCAAAAGCCAATATTGTTAACGACATCGCACCCTCCAAGTTTCAAAATAAAACCAAACTTCTTCCCCTTTTCTTACCTTCATCGAAAACATCCTCTTTTTTTCTCCAAAAACCAAATTTCTTCTCCGATTCTCTTGCGAAGATGTTGTGCAAGATCAAGTCCCGCAACCCGAAGGTCGTATCTTCCTCTTCTCTTCAAGCCCATCTCGACATCCCAAACTTCAAACGGTGCTTGGTGGAGGAGGCATTTTATTTCGAAAATGATGAATTCATCAAGTTTTCGATCGATTCCCCTATCAATACCCTATTTCTGAGGCTCAGGGAACATGCTTCCGTGGTCCAGGTAACCCAAAACTCCTTCAATTTCGAGTTTTTTCCGATTTAAGTTTGAAACCTAGGTTGGGAATTTCACAAAAATTGTATGTTTTAGATGAAATTGATGCATGATTAGGCTTTGTACGTTGATTATACATAGTTTAGGATGATTTGGAACCTAATGTGGGGGATTTAACTGCAAAATTTTTTATTTTTAGGGATTGAAATCATGGCAGAGGCTGTTTCTGCCTTTGCAACTGTAATTTCGTTAATGACATTGCGATGTCGTTAACAGCATTGCGATGTCGTTAATGGCATTGCAGGGGCAGAGGCAAAAACAGTTTCTGCCTCATGGAAAACCAATTTCACGCATGATTTCGACTTAATTTACGTTTTCTGATGGCACGCATTCCTGAAAAAACCTGTTCATGAGGGAAAGGATACGAATCTTCGAGTTGGTTTTGCGATTTATTCTTGTGTCTTGTATGTTTGTTTTTGCAGCCACAGACCTATACCAACTTTTACCGGTATAGGGGCTATCAGGCGGTGGTGGAATCGCACAGTTGGTGACCTGGAGCTTCAGGATGCTATTGATGCCACTGGGTTTGGTGGACTCGCGTTGGTTTTGCTGGTGCATATGCCTCATTTACCTCATCCGGCTCGCATTGCACTGGTCGAGCGCTGGTCGGAGACCACCCACACCTACCACCTACTTGTGGGAGAGCTGACCATCACTCCTTCGGATGTGGTGGCGTTGAATGGCCTCACCTGGCACACGAGGGCCATTCACTTTGACTTCTTCATGGACCGATTCTCCACCTCCCACCGGGTGATCAATCGAGTGCGCGAGCTTTTTGGCGTGGCCCCGCGGGCGGACAAGCTCCCCTACAAAGAGCTGTACCATCATTAGAGCATGATGGACATGGTACCGGTGGGTCAGCGAGCTCAATGCGTCCGATCCTTTGTGATTATCCTGTTGATAGTGCTCTTCTTCCTCATTGCCTCCAACAAGATCAACTACGGGTTGATCTCGGCGGTGGAGGACCTGGCATTGATTTTAGTCCAGAATTGGCTGCGGGCCATCTTGGGCCATAAGTATTATAGCCTGGATTGCGCGGTGAGGGCCCACGAAAAGTCCCTCAAGTTGAGTCACGTCGTTCTCCAGGTAATTAATTTAGCCTTTTAGACTTTTTACACGTATATTGTCGTTTGGCTGTTTCCGCTAGTTTATTTGACTTTGTTTTTTTGTTGCAGGTTTGGGCCTTTTCATACCAAATTCTTCCTCATCCAGTTTTCAAGATCGAGGTGGCTCAGAATGAGCCCTTCCTAGCCGTCTGGTGTCGTCCGATCGGGGACTCTGATCGTAAGATTTTGACTATACACTTTCCGATAGGCTTAAAATCGGTAACGGTGCCAAAAACCTTGTTCCCCACTTTTCTACCGATAAGATAAAAGTTCAAAATACGAACAGGTGTAGTCAATATTGCTTATCAAATAGAAAAATGGTGACCACTACAAGTATACAGTTTCGATGTAGATTTAAAAGATATCGATCCCATAGAGAAGGAATTCGGTTCTAATGACCAACTAGAGTTACGGAACAAATGAAAGTAGATAATTTGATTGGAGGTTTTGGATGATAGGTGGATGAATAGATAAATGTATGAACAGACTAGAGAAAATGTAATATATATATATATATATATATATATATATATATATATATATATATATATATATATATTTCCTAAAAACAAGTTTAGTAGAGAAAAACATGCAAAATCATCAAGAATATTTCGTACACTAAATAACTTCAACAAATACGGTTCTAGAAGCCCTAATTTTCAATAATTCACCACAAAGCAACACATGAGATGACTTTTCTAAATCTAGGGTAAACAAATTATGACACTTATAAGAACCTGGATGACAATATTACTATGCTTAGTACGGGTCGCTCTCACATAGCCATATTTAGCAAGTTACCATTCCAAAAATGTTGGCTCATTAAACAACATTATAATCACAGATCCAGTGATTATACACAATCTTATTAACCCCAAAATCACTCTTAAAGTTAACTCGAAAGCGTATAACTTGATTAATATAAATGACACAAGATGAAATACTCATTATGACACATAGACATATCATAAATTTCGAAATAGAAAGTATAAGCAGAAAATAAAGTAAAGTTGTAAGGTATGCAAGTGAAAGCTAAAGTTGATCAAACCGTATCCACTCTTTAATGGGAGTCGTCAATTCCCGCCATTCCTGCGTCTACTTTGAATTCCGTCTAAAGTTGAAATCTTTTATATGAAGTATAAAATGAAACAAAACCATATCATTTTATAAGTAAAATTATCATGATAATAAGTGTAATTATACACTTATCACACCCCCACACTTAACTTTTGCTTTATCCTTAAGGTAAAAACAACAAAAGTGTATAAAATAGTAATTCAAGTTCGTACCTCATTTGGTGAAAGACTATTATAGTGAGTATTACATTGCCACATTGCATAAAGTTCAAGTAAAAGTTATAAATTTCCCACAAATTAGTAATGTGCAATTTATATAGCTCAGTTGTATACCTTTGCTCTTAATGGAGGGTCAACTGAATTGCATCTTCATATGAGTGTTACATGCTTACTCGAATATTTCCTTCTCTCAAGTATAGTATAAAGTATAATGGATAAAGAGAGCAAGCACACTTTAGAAAGTTTGATCTCAAGGCATTTTTAGGTAACCTAGGATACAAAACACTCTTAGCGGTTGCATTTTATGCTCCATACCACTCTCCCCCTTTTTTAGTGGTTGCATTTTATGCTCCATACCACTCTCCCCTTTTTTAGTGGTTTCATTTTATGTTCCATTCCACTTTCTCTCATTTTTTTCTTTTAAGCATATGTTTTTTAAGTACAGATTCGTACTTTGCACCCATTTTTCATGCTATGCTACTTTTTCTTTTTTTTTTTCACTCATTGAATGGTTGCAGTTTCTGCTCTGTACCATTCCTCGCCTTTTGCATAACTCATTGGTTATCCTCTCTTTCTTTTGATTTTTCTCTCTTAATACCCTCATCCTTTATTGAATACTTTCAAAGTATTTTGGCTATAATTTTTCAACACTTTAAACACACTCAATACTTATAGGACGTATTCGAGAATAGCATATAAAACTCATAGTAAGAACACTACTAGATATTACTCCACTCAAAACTTATCGGTAGTATTAAACTAAAACTATAAAACTTATACTAATTCATGTTGTATTGAAATATATATCGAAACTTACTTAGAATTTTGCTTTGAATGTTACTCACAACTGTTCCTTGCCAAATGCTAAATGTTGTTCCATAAAGCGCTCACACTCTACGTGTGCTGAAAATTGGAAACAAAATGTTTGTTCTAATTTTGCAGTAACATTAAACTTGTAATACCTAACACTCACAATAACCTTGGAACATATATTAGTATAGTATAGGTATTGATAATGTGTAAATAACACAAAATTAAGAAAAATTTTCAAATTTTTCAACATTTTAATTTTATTTAATTTTTTTTTGGATTTTTGGGATTTTTTTTATCAATGCCTCCCACACTAAAGAACACAATGTCCTCATTGTGAAAGACTTTATTAAAATTGAAATTCTAAAAACAACTAGTCTAAAAACTTGAAAAAGAAAAGTAAAGAAAAGAGTAAACCCGTTCTATTGAGAAGGAGAATCCAGAGCACTAGGAGTAAATTGATAATTTTGTTTTCTAAAGAAACATAGTAATTTTCGAAGCATCAATTTCTTACTTTTCTTTAGAATCTTCAAATCTCTTTTTATTACTCCAAGTTCCGCTTGACAATTGTCTGATTTTTGCTGCATACTCGCCTTCCAATCTTCTGGAGCTTCATCTTCTTCTTCAATCATCGGACCCTTACTAGGACGACATCCAGTAGTAGGATCAGATGGGCCAACGGAAGAATCTTCATGAGTTAAGATTAACATCTTAGTGTGGTTGGAATAGGAATAGAAAGAATAGACACCATCGTTCTCTTGAAGAAGTCCGGTATTCTTCAAGTAATTCCCTTCCGCAAAACAAAAATACTCACCCAGTTGTTAGACATAGGGGAGTTCGTTTCACGCACCCAAGATGATAGCAGTGATAATTTTGACGACCCCAATCTTATTCCTCATACTTGTAGAATTCTTCTTCATTATATCCCATACTATATCCATACATTTTGCTTTTTGTTTATTCATCGCACAAGAAAGAGCAAACAAATCTCTCTTTTAAACTTTGGTATTCTCTACCCTACAAAATACCAAAGTGGAAAGATATTTGTGCAGTAGAAGAATACACTAATCCATAATTAGTTTGTTTGGAGAATTTTTAGTGTCAAAGGTTCTCTTACCCGTTAAATTTGCCCAAACTCGATTCTCTTGAAAAGAATCCGTCATGCTCGATGAATTTTCAATTTCGAACCCAAACTAAGTACTCATCATCTCCCTTATGATGGTATAATGACTTCCTTGGTCGCGAAATTGAATCACCCTCTTCCTTTTATCTTCAAAATCGAATGTCACTAGACATTCTAAAATCTAATCATGATTTTATGGAAATTGCATTCCCACAAATGTGCTTAAACCAAGATTAGCAAGATACGTCCCCATATGCTCATGGAGGCCTAAAGTCTCCAAGAAAACCAAATCAAGAAAAATCATACCATTGATTTCCAACTTATTCAAAACTTGGAATCTCTTCCCTTCTTCACGTGTACAAATTGGAAAAGGACAATCATAATCTTGTTGGTAGTTTGGGAATTCTCTTCTATTGGCGGCTACCTTAACAGGAGGCATATTAGTTTTTGAAGTAAAGGTTGAAAGAAAGGTTTTTGAATGTAGAAGAATAAAGATGAAAGAATCAAAATTTGTAAGCTTTGTAGAAGGTTTTGGTGGTTATGGATTCAATCTAGACCTTTATATAGAGTTCTAATAGGTCATTCATTTGCTAAAATAGTCAATATAACCATTTTCCCTTCTAACTAGCCGTTAATGATAGTTTCAGCCATCTGTCACGTGTTAAATCACGATCTCTAACGGTAATATTCTGCCCATGTTGCGATTGCAAAGGCCTGTCATGATCGTGACTTTCCTCATGACAAAAATAGAAACTTTTACTACAAATGGTCATGAGCGCGATCTATAGTCGCGGTCTTGACTTTCTGCAATTCTTCTATCTTTTCAATTTTTTTAGACTTATTCCTAGAAAAACTTAGAGAAACAAACATGTTAAATTAAATATTTACTAATTTCATACTTGGCATTAACAAACAAACAATTACACGAACAAGCAAATAAACAAACAAAGAAACAACAAAAACAAAAACAAAAACAACAAACTATACAAAATCCTAAATCTAAATGAAAAATGAATATTTAGTAGGAGGGAAGCGATTCTATCATTAGGTCAATCTTATAGCAAGATTCTCGTAGATCTCGCTCGACATCAAACATCAACGTATGAATGTCATCGATTTTACTGTGAATCGAGATCTGCACCTCTATAAGTTCATTCAACCTTCCTCGAAGGTTGGTGACTTTACACTCATCCTCCCTTGCATTTTCCCTTTCTAGTTGTCTATCGGCTTCCACTCTATCATCCCATGATTTCGAATCATAGGTGATTCTATCAACCCCAATGCACCTGACCAGAAATCTATACTCGAAGAAAACATCCATTTTTAATTCCAGAATCTCGTCTTCATCAGTAAAGACTTCAATGGCATAGGGCATTCTCCTAATCTGGCCCAACAAATTTACTATCATTCGACACCCATATTTTATCATTCTAGGATTTTGCGCTGCAGACATGAGCGTCTCCATCATAATCCCTGAAATATCAATAGGTGTGCCATTCCAAATTGCTTCCAACACAAATAATTCTTCAAGAATGACAAGATTGAAAGTTATCTTGCCAAACAATGCTCCACTTAAGTTAAAGTGTAATGTAAGCAAACAAGGGTCACGAATCCACTGGCTATAGGAAGATTCTTGTTTGAACTCGGTTTGGCCAGTCAGGCAATTCCATGTTGGTAAGGGATCCCATCTAGGAAGCATCTTGTTATAGGAATCCCTTGGAAATCCCATATACTTATCCAGCGCTTTCCTTGTCAACTTATACTCTTTCCCATTATGACGATAGACTAAACAGTTCTTCCTATCGTTCTTCCATACCAATGTGACCAACATCTCCATACAGTTGTCCACACTATTACCCAGATACATATTCGAGTAAATGACAAAGTTAAGTATTCTCAGATAATACATTACTCTATCATACACTCCAAAGTGGATGAAACTGTTCCTATAAATGGTGTAGGAACTTTTGTATTCAACATCTTTGATAACCTCAAAATGATCTCCTTCTTTGTGAGAATATATCGGGAACGGAGCCTCATACAATTCTTATAGGTTTGTTGGCGGAACTAGATTGGATTTAATTGCGAAAAACATAGTAAGATGAAAGAAAAGTTTGAAAGAAATGAAGTAATTTTAGATTTGGAATATTTTTGTGATTGGAAAGGAAGATATTCAGATTACAGAAGTGAGAAATTGATGAACAATCACACATCAATTTTATAGGAGTTAGTGGAATAACCGTCGAATAATTGCTAAACTACTATAGTTATCTCACAAGTCACCATCGTGATTATTTATCACGATCGTGACTTCCAGAGTTTAAGAAATAGAAAGTTTTATTGAGGGATTCACGAGCATGAATGGTGGTCACGAATGCGAATAGGCAAAATAGAAGAAAATCTTCTATTTATCGAGAATTCAGATTTAATAATATGATGTATCACCTCCAAGATGATTATTTCATATTCTTTTCAAATCTAAGTTAGGATTGACAATTTATACAGTTTAATAAAGAAACAAATGGATATATAGGAAAATATACTGTATTCTCCAGATTTTTAATCTCTAAGAATGCACTTGCCTTCCCCGGAAATGGTGCCAAAAACATGATCACAAGATTTTGACTATACTCATTCCGATAGGCTTAAATTCGGTAGCGGTGCCAAAAACCTTGTTCCCCACTTTTCTACCGATAAGATAAAAGTTCAAAATACCAACAAGTGTTATCAATACCTCTTATCAAATAGAAAAATGGTGACCACTGCAAGTATATAGTTTCTATGTAGTTTTAAAAGATATCGATCCCATAGGGAAGGAATTCGGTTCTAAAGACCAACCAAAGTTATGGAATAAACAAAAGTAGATAATTTTATTGGAGAGTTAGGATGGTAGACAGATGAATAGATAGATGTACGAACAGACTAGAGTAAATGTAAAATATATAGATATTTCCTAAGAACAAGTTTAGTAGAGAAAACCATGCAAAATCATCAAGAATATTTCGTACACTAAATAACTTCAAGAAATACTGTTCTAGACACCCTAATTATCAATAATTCCCCGCAGAGCAACACATGAGATGACTTTTCTAAATTTAGGGTAAACAAATTATGACACTTATAAGAACCTGGATGACAATATTAATATGCTTAGTACGGGTCGTTTTCACATAGCCATATTTAGCAAGTTACCATTCCAAAAATGTTGGCTCACTAAACAATGTTATAATCACAGACCAGTGATTATACACAATCTTATTAATCCTAAAATCACTCTTAAAGTTAACTCGAAAGGGTGTAACTTGATTAATATAAATGAGACAAGACGAAATACTCGTTATGATACATAGACATATCATAAATTTTAAAATAGAAAGTATAAGCAGAAAACAAAGTAAAGTTGTAGGGTATGCAAGTGAAAGCTAAAGTTGATCAAACCGTATCCACTCTTTAATGGGAGTCGTCAATTCTCGCAATTCCTGCGTCTACTTTGAATTCGGTCTCAACTAGTACAGAACCTAAGCTAGGATGCTATTCTTTGTGAATTTCAAATAAAAGAATGTTGAAGAATTAAAAATTTTATTGATAAGTGCTTTGCCATTACACTCATACAACAAACGCTCGAATTTGTGTAGAAATATATTGATCAAAATAAGAATCGAATCACTTAGACATTTTCCTCACTAAGACTTTGAACGTAGCAAAATCTAGATATTTTCACTCTCTATCTATGCACGCATACTATCATTCAATGCCTACTACCTATTACCCCTGAAGTTGATGTGATTTGAACCCTATTTATAGAGGGCGAATTGCGTCTATCCAAATGAAGAGTCGTATCCATTGGTGAAGAGTTGCATCACTTCAATATTGGAAAGGCACCTTTTCATGATTTGTTGACTTCCAAAAGGTGTCTTTTCGGTTTGTAGTTGATGGCGGTTGATGGTGGTTGATCGTTGTTATCTGGCGGTTTGTAGTTGAAAAGAGATAAGCAATAACCATTACAAGTTGCGACCTTGAATCACATTTCACGATCGTGACTAATGGTTGACAACTATCTATTTTGAAGAATAACAAGTCACGACCGCGAATGGGTTTCACATCCGTGAATTGCATTTTTCTTCAAAATTCTTCTTGCAACTTTACCGATCTTCGACAGCTTTGATTCTAAGCCAAATCCTTGTGTTCCACACATCTTTTTGCACCTTTTTAACTCTTTTTACATAGAATTCCATCTTTGATCATTTACTCCGAAGATTTACCTAGTTTCTGCATTTGCATAAAAAAACAACTACATACCACATGAAATCTTTTATACGAAGTACAAAATGAAACAAAACCATATCATTTTATGATTGAAAATGTTATGATAATAAGTGTAATTATACACTTATCAGATGTACTCTATTTTAATAAATGGAAATTGAACATTTCTCTTAAAGCTATTTAAGTCAGCAGGCGAGCGATCCCCTCGACATAGTTAAGCTTTGAACTTAAAGCTATTAAAGCCCACAAGAGAGCAATCCCTAGTGATCCCCTTAGCATAATTAATCTTTGAACTTAAGGCTATGTAAGCCCATAGGCGAGGGATCCCTAGTGGTACGCTCGATAGAGTTAAGCTTTGAAATCAAAGGTATTTAACCCTGCAAGTGAGTGACCCCTAGTGGTCCCCTCAGCACAGTTAATTTTTTAAGCTTAGTTATTAAAGCTCGCAGGTGCATGATCCCTAGTGGCCCCTCGGTGTTAGACATGATGTATGCCCTAGAGGTAATTAGGGCGATATATCTTAATCGGTTATAATGCACAATCTATTTCAGATTATATTAATAATAATAAAGGAATATTTGTTATTTATAAATGTTATTTAATTTATGTGTCTCGCTATTATCATATATATATATACATATATGCGTGTGTGTATGTGTGTTACTATATATGCGCATTGATAAGACAAAGTCTATGACTACTTCATAATGTGAAAGTGCAAGGATATAAAGGGAGCTTTATGGTGTGAGAACTACATACATGTGTTACTATGAATAGTCTAAATAACCCTAGTCATAGTTTCATTGAGACTGGACATCAATGAAGCGGATAGACTAGCATGTGTAGGCTTACTCCTTGGATTAGATCTAAGAAGCCAAACTCATGAGCTGAAGGTAGTACCTTGAGTTAACACATGAATGTATTCAAGTAATATATTGGAGACCGCCATAAGACAGACACTCGGAAATAATTATATCCATGTATAGGTGTCATGTCTTATTGCAATAGGAGTACAAGTATCCTTAGATTTGAGATACTGGTTACCTAATGTATGAGTTGCTATACTTTGGGTTATACTCATTCGTACCGTAGCAATCAGGATGATACGGGTATAGTGATGATCACTCGTTGGTATGTCGAATAGTCAAGATGGGATCCATCACTCCTGATATATGATATAATGGGAGATGTACCTTAAGACCACTTGTTAAAGAGACACTTTCATAAACCTTTGATCAGAATATAAGATTGATAAAACGGGTTTCTAGTCAATATTGATACATTCTGGTGAGTGGTGTTCATCTTGAACAATTTTAATTCCATGATAGCTACGGCTATTACATGAACTGACACTTAATCCAAGCTCAATAAACTGGATGGTACTTAACCTGATGAAAGGAGTGTATCGTATTGGTTACTATTGCAGAACCAGAACAAGTCATAAGTACGTGACATTCCTAGTATCGAGGGAGCATACGCCTTTGCTATAAAACCCATTTGATTGTCTAGAGTTATCAATTTCCATATCGATTTGGAACACTAAGCCTCAATGTTTTTGGATGGGAAACCAAGTTTTGGTTAACCTCTAGCGGCTCTATAATTTAGGATTCTATGAGATCACACGCTTTGGGTTTTTACGGACTATGTACATAACTTATAGACTAGGTCTATATCGAAAATATTAAGGATGTCAAAATCGTTGGATAAATTGTTTGGTTAGACCAAATAAGACTTAAAAGGATTTAAAGAAGGAGTTTAAATAAAAATTGCATGGAGTGTAGCAAGGGATTTTCCCTGTTACGAGTGGGCCCCGCAAACATATGGGACTGGGCTAGCTCATGCTAGCGGGTAGCAGGCCCGCAAGCACTTCCTTGGTAGTGCTTGCATGGGACTGCTACAGGATCGCTAGCAACGTACAAGCTAGGCTTGCGAGACAAGGCAAGCTCACAAGGGAGAGTCAAACCGTAGAGCCTAGGGCTATGCGAGGATGACCTACTTGTCAGATAGGGTTTTTCCCTATCCCACATTGTTAAAAAGGGAGCTGCTTCTCCCTATAAATAAACTCTTCCTACTCATTTATTTGTTTTTTTAGCTCAACCTTCCTTTTGAGTTATGACATCTTTTCTTTCTACGATTTTTGTGAGATCCTCCATGAGTTTCTCCCACGTTGTAAAAATTCTTTTGAATGCTTATTCAATTTTGAAGAGAGACTTCTCAGTAATGTTTTCAAGTTGGTCTTCGAGCGGTCTAGCAACTGTAGTCTACCAACGGTTCTTCCTCAATAGGAAGTTTTGATGAGTGAAGATCCATGTGGGTCAATTGTAGAGGCTGTCCTAGATTAGAAGCTAGTGCTAATAGTATTTTGCTGAATTACTCTAAAGGAAAGTCGCACCAAAGGAAGGCACACATCAACTGGTAATGATCTTTTCTTAGATGCTAGGTTTCTTTTAATAAGTTCTATAAACTTATATGCATCAATGGAACGTTTCAACTTATATTATATCAATCATTGCATGCTTAAGAGATCTTTTAAGGTTAATTTTAAGTTTTGAAATTCCATCTTGTAAGTTTGCATGCTCATGAGTTTGCCTTATGCAATGCATGATTGATGATAATATGTTGAAATTGATATTTTCTATGAATTGATGATAGTATACTATGTATGACTTAGGTTTCAATTCCTGTTTTGGCAGATGGTGTGATAACTAGATTAAGGTTTTTTTCTCAAACTTAGTCTAGGTAATTATTATATAAATTAACAATGTTTTACCACACATGTAAATGCTTGAAATAGAGGATCGTCTCGTACTTCACTCAATTAAAAGAATGAAATCTTCAAATCATAATTGTTTGTGGTTCAACGAATCAAAGTGTCCATCGATATTTTGGCAAGGATTGGACTTTGTTGCTCATTCACTTTAGGGGGCCTCTCCTACCTAGAAATCTCCATCGGTATTAGGTCAAGTGTACCCAAGGGGCTTTTATGACTTACTTGATTTCTAGTATGGGAATTGGATTCCGCATATAGTTTTACAAATGTGTTTTACATTTTTTAAGTAAAACTTATAGACATAGGTGCAAGAACTTAAACATGAACCTTGCTTGTTTTGCATGTTATGTGTAGTCTTGGCATAATGGAATGATTATGATGTACGAATCTTGATCATGTTCCCTTAGATTAATAATTCCAAATTGCCTAGAATTATTATTTTCATAATCATGTCCATCATTTAAGACCTAGACTAGGGTGTGACCAGCTACACCAGTAAAATCCCTATAATAATATTAAGGCGATAAATTGTCTTCGCATCATAAGTTGTGCTACGAACCTTATTAACGGATGTACGGACATGTACAACATGCTTTCTCTTAACATGTGTTTGGTCATGAGACTAGATGGGGTTAATGCCTTTACCATAATGGGTTAGTTGTCCATATCAGTGGAGCTAATGTCAGATTGGAGACACATTTGAGGAGTTGTGCAATCAGGTACACACTTCTTGAGAAAAGAGAACTCAAATGGACTTGCAATTGCATGGGATGTAAATGGGCCTGTTCCAACCATGGTTGTATTGTTATGGTTTTACCTGCTATAGCAGGGGTCTTGATAAATGGCTATGGATGCTACTTACTAAGGAAAATTGGTTGGGCCAAATTTCCCGAATTTAAATAGAAGGGACTATTTAAATGTCGATGAAAATAGTAAGAAATATGTGTTTAATTAAAGACCTTATATTAAATGCATGTATGTATACTAATGTCTTAACAATTTCTATCTAATATCTAGGTTGAATAATGAATCTAATCATAAATCTTCACTCAATTCTTGATAACAAAATAGATGGTTCAAACTTTAGTGATTGGAGCAAGGTGGTGAGGATAGTCCTCAGATCCAAAAGGATAGCTTATGTTTTGGATGAGCCCCTCCTTGATGAACCTGATGTTGATGCCAATGAACATGAGGCATGTGAGAAACACCGAAAGGATTATGAAATGGCATCATGCATAATGTTGGCAACCATGAATTCAGATCTTTAGAAGCAGCATGACATCATGAATTTAGATACCATGACTCTCAATCTACGCGAGCTTTTCTTAGAGATGGCCAGGTCCGAGAGTTTTGATACATCAAAACTCTTATTCAGAATGAAGATGCAGGTTGGCACTTCAGCATGCTCTTAAACTATTGGGTTATATTGAGAAGTAAACTCGATTGGGTTTTGTGATGGATCATGAATTATGTGTGGATCTAATCCTTGCTTCATTGATTGATATTTATTCACAACTCGTGACTAATTATTATATGAAACAAGATTGATGCCACACTGCTTGAGTTGGTCAACATGCTAAAAACAATAAAGCTTAAGATTTGAAAGGATCCAAAGGTTTTACTACTGGTTGAGAAAACCAAGCCTTCCAAGGGTGGGTCCCGTTTTGGAAAGAGTCTCAGTGCCAAGAAGAAAATCTATAAGAAAAAGAAAAATAAGAAAGGAACTGCAAATGTCTACTTCTGATGTGGCAAGGCCAGCTATTAGAAGAAGGATTGCAAGGTTTAGATTTACTAGTGAAAAAGAAGCCAAGTCAGGAATCTACTATAGGTATGTTCATGATAGAGAGTTTCTCTACAATTCCTTATGAGTCTACATGGTTATTGGATACTGGTTGTGGTACTCATATCTATACTTCTATGTAGGGGTTGGAGAATAGTAGAAGGGTTGCAAAGAGGGAAATGGACCTAAGAGTAGGAAATGGAGCACAGATTGCTGCAACAGCTGTAGGAGCATATAGCCTTCATTTGCCTAGTGGCCTAGTTTTAGTTTTGAACAATTACTATTATATTCCTACTGTCACTAAGAATTATTTCTGTTGCACTTTTAGCATTAAAAAGATTTGAGATTTTATTTTCTAATAGTAACTGTAAAATTCGACTCAATAATGTTCTTTATGCTTGTGGAATATGTGTTGATGGCATTTATATTCTAGATACTAAAACTGAAATTCTAAATATGAACATTATTGAGAAATTGAAGTTAGATAATGAGAAATCCTCATACTTATGGCATTGTCATCTAGGTTATATAAATTAGAGTTGCATAACTAAGTTGCACAAATGTGGCGAATTGGGCCTAATGGAATGGGAATCCTATGGAGCGTGTGAACCTTGTTTGAAGGGAAAGATGACTAAGAGACCTTTCAAAGGAAAGAGCTAGCATGCCACTAGTACTTTAGAAATAATACCTTCCAATGTATGTGGTCCAATAAGTGTTAAGAAACATGAGGGTTTCATTTACTTCATAGATTTTTTCGACGATTACTCACGATATGGTTATCTGTACCTAATGAGACACAAGTCTGAAAGTTTTGAGAAATTCAAAGAGTTCAGAATCGAAGTAGATAAACAGCTTGGGAAAAGTATCAAGACACTTTGATCTGATCGAGGCATTAAATACTTAAGCCAAGAGTTTCAGGATTATCTAAGGGATAATGGTATTTTATCCTAATGGACACCTCCTTATACACCCTAACACAATGGAGTGGCAGAAAGGAAAAATCAAACTCTACTCGATATGGTTCAGTCCATGATGAGCCAAGCAGATCTCAGCAGATCCTTTTAGGGTTATGCACTGAGAGCGTAATTTGTATTCTAAATGGAGTGCCCTCGAAATCAATTGATCAAACATCATATGAAATAAGGCATGGTAAGAAACCAGCTCTTTCTCACCTAAGAGTTTGGGGATGTCCTGCTTATGTGAAAAGGACAAGTTTAGATAAGCTGGGTGTTAAGTCTAACAGGTGTCTATTTGTAGGTTACTCCAAGGAGACTATGGGTTATACCTTTTGATCCCAAGGAATAAAAGGTACTTGTTTCTAGAAATTCTCAATTCCTCGAGAAGGAGCATATACTTGCTAAAGCTAGTGGGAGCAATCTTGAGTTAGGCACTCAAGAAGATCAAACAGAAATTCAATTGATTGTCGTTACACCTATTACACAAGAAAGTGTAAGCATGGAATAGCCTATTTGTGAGCAAACAACACAGAGTAATGGGCCGAGAGTGCGTGAAATGAGAGGCGCAGTCCACCGGGGTGTTTAAAAAGTACCGGATCATGGACCTAGAAAAAAGTTGAAAGAGAAAGCGAAAACGTTTTTAGATCGGTCAAATCTGAATCCGCCATCTCTTAATGTGGAGTCGCCACTTTGATTAGCTCTTTCCAGGAATTAGAGTCCAGTGAGGCATAACGTCCGAGGGATGGCCCACTAAGATACAGAGATTCGGGTTTAGGGTAAGTTGCTTATTTCTTATTGGATCACATTATATTACATCTACAGAAAATCGTATTTTCTTAATTGTGCATATTCTCACTTATTTTGTTTTTTCGAGTTCATATGCATGATTCACATATAGACAAGCAATAAATCCATCCATAAAGCGGTAAATAAAGGTGGAAAGTAAATGCTGAAAAGTAAAGATTACAAAAATTACAAAACCTCGGGGGTTGCAACCGCCCACCTAATCTATTAATTACATTTAAAAAAATGAAATTGTGATACCCGAAGGAAAATTAAAACCATAAACATACATCTAATCCTAATCTACCTACATCCGCAAAGGTTAGCATAGAGAATTGTGAGCGGGCGACACGGAGTGGTGGGCTGAGAGCTCACGGGATCATAGGCGCGGTCCACTGGGCTGTTTTGAAAGAGAGAAAGAAAAGGCACCGGGTCTGGGACCCGGGAGAAAAAGGTTAAAAGAGAAAAAGGCGAAAATGTTTTAGATCGGTTCGAAACCAAATCTGCCGTCTCTCAGTGTGGAGTCGCCACTTGGATTAGCTCTTTCCAGGAATTAGAGTCCTGTGAGGCTTAACATCCGAGGGACGGCCCACCAAGACACAGAGATTCGGGTTTGGGATAAGTTACTTATTTCTTAAGTGATCACAATATATTACATCTACAGAAAACCGTTTTCTTTTAATTATGCATATTCGCACTTAGGTCGTTTTTGGAGTTAAATGCATGGTTCACGTATTGCGAAATAAAAAATCATTCACAAAGCGGAAAAATAAACCATCCACAAAATCGTAAGTAAATGCGGAAAGTAAAAGCGAAAAATGAAAATTACAAGGCTTCAAAAATCGGGGGATGCAACCGCCCGCTACCCTATTAATTACATTTTCCGTAAAATATGT